>WNWK01006016.1:0-111715 GCA_009830355.1 Cherax destructor | reverse complement strand
ATTGTCGACTGTGTGTTTTGTTACTAAGTGTTCAATATCTAGAATTTTTTTTGTGTGTGTTCATGTTCCCTCCGGGTTCTGAGTTTTAACAGTTGACCGTGCTAGCCGAGTCTCTCTTTTCTGTTAAAACTTCTTCCTTGTAAATATATTTATTCTTCCTCAGAACCTGCTGAGTGCATGAATACAGATTGATCGATCAAATTTGCAATTGTAATTGAAATATATATAATCCATTATATCTAGATCCTTTTATAATTCTCTTAAGTACCATTAACTCAAGAAGTGCGAGAGTAAGATTAATCTTGATTAGTTCCAAGTTATAATGTGTTTGCTATTGTATAGATTCACCCAGTACCACCTGTCTGTTCAGCCTATAGAGTTGTATAGTATGCCGAGACGTCATACGATAACATGGCCGAGCTGTCGTGTCAGTATTATATATACACTTGTGTAGTGTATCAACGTTCATCTTAAGCTATACAGCGGGTCCCTTTGCGTGTGACGTCACGATACCCGCTGACGTCAGAGGCTCAGCGCATGTGCATAGCCATGCATAGGCGTACCCCCTCAGAAGTGATAGACCTATGAGCTGGACGGACGGTGGCTGGGCTCTCTCCTGACGTACTGTAAATATACTGTAACCATCCTACAAGGAGTGTCTCTGACAACCTAAATATCTCTCCCAAGACCCACACGACACTTGTAAACAACCACAATGACAATGTTTTGGTTTTCAATCTTTACCACCAAAACTTCAACTACATCATTTGAGGTGTTTAGTAGTTCTGAGCAAATGAATGACTCTGTGACTTACAGGCCAACCCCCCCCTTGTTGCCTGTTTAGTCTGTCGCATCTGAATAGGTTATAACCTGAGATTCATATTTCGTTGTCATAATGATCCTTTATATGGGTTTCTGTGAATGCTGCAAACATTACATTTGACTCCGTGAGCAGTCCCTTGATGTAAGGGATTTTGTTGTTTTTTGACGGCTTTAGACCCTGTATGTTTGCAAAGACAAATGCCGATATATTGGTAGAATTTAAGAGGGTTTTATTTACTGGCTCTAATATCTGTTGTTCTGGAGTGGAGGTCAGTGTCCGTGCCTCTGCTCCAGAAGTGTTTTCAGTTGGTGTAAGATTATTGTCATTTATTGCCAGTTTTTTTTCCCTCCTGTCCCTAAACAGCCTCTGTCCCAGGAGAGGTTATACTCCCCTCTTTTGTTTCCCATAGTCTGGCTGGTCTGTCTTCATGTCCCCTTTAGATGATGTGCCTGGCAGTATACGTTGTAGCATTTTCTTTCATGGATTGATGAGTGACACATTTCTGGGTGAAATAAGTTACAGGAGGGGAAGTTGCACCCTCCTGTTGTCATGTGGGTGCGGCATTTTTTGAGATGGTCAAAGGTACATGTCCCACCTGTTTTGGTAATTCCCCTTTATGTATGCTGGAAGGCAGATGAACAGTCTTGGGCCTCTGACACTTAATGTGTTGTCTCGTATCGTGCTAGTGGCACCTTGCTTTTCAATGGAGGGATGTTGCATCGTCTGCCGAGTCTTTTGCTTTCATAGGGAGTGATTTTCGTGTGCAAATTTGGTACTAACCCCTCTAAGATTTTCCAAGTGTATATAATCTTGTATCTCTCCCGCCTACGTTCCAGGGAGTACAGGTCGAGGAACTTCAAACGTTCCCAGTACACAACGTTTTTTTTCAAGGAACACTTTTCTTTCACTTCACTATACCGGAACTGTTATTCTTTTTGACTGCACACAAAGCTTGACCCATAGGCCTATAAGGGTAATCGTGACTCCTAACTCACTTGGTATTTAATTATATTAGATAGCCTTTCCCAGTGATGGGGAGACTGCTTTTGTGAACTAGTCGATTGACTATGGTTACAATATTAGTCAAGATTCTCATTAACTCCACAGTAAAACCAGTTCAACATTAATAGAATTTCCCTCAAATGGTAACATTTCCTGTTTCCCAACAACACTAAGTTTAAGCTGTGTCTTTAGCAATTTCAATATTTTATATAAATTTCGAAAAAAAAGTATACAAGGGATCGTGTATGTATTGTTGTATTGTTCATTCCCCTTCAGTTTTACCTCGAAAAACCACAGCTAATGCTTAAGAAATCAGAGCCCACGGAGACCCGTGTCAGTTTCCTGAAAAAAGTATGCTAGGCAGGTCCAACTCACACCCACTCATATACTTGTCTAACCTGCTTTATAGCTACATAAGGTTTTAGCTTCGACGACGCTACTCGGGAGTTCGTTTCTCTCATCCACACTCCATTACTCTCCCCTCCCTTCCAGTGTGGGAACGAGGGAGGGGTCATAATCCATTTTCTTCCCCCTTCTGTTAGAGGCAATTTCTCCACTATTATCAAACCAGTGCTTTCCTATATCCTTTCTAAATCTAAATGTTTTCATCTTGGGCGCATTGCGGCGAGCCTTGTCTTGGTTAAATATATTTAGCACATTACTAACACTCGCAGCATGTCTTCAAGGTAAGCCCTTTGAACGACAGATTAAAAGAGGTAGGGGAAATTAGATCCCTAACTTCAGGATTAGGATTGGCTCTGAGGGTGGTCGAGCCTGTGAAGGAAGCTGGCCTAGGCTCTGGCGCAGGACTGACTGAAGGAGCGAACATCAGGCAGTCGTGTGTCACAACAGCAGCCTCCAGAGCCGAGGTGGGACAGCCGTGTGTCCATTGTCATCCGTGACATACGCTGCCTGGGTGTAGTCCTCAGGGAGGGGGTAAAAGCGTAGGCAATAGCAACAACAAAAATAGCAAAGACAACAGCATAATCACCAACAACATTAACATAAACAGTATTATAAATAACACAAAAAAGCTGCAATAGCAGTATCAACTACACTTGCAGAAGCAGTAACAGCTAAATTAACAGCGGCAACATAATACAGCTTCATCAGCAACATTAAAATCAGCGGCAGAAACAACACCAGGAGGAACACTAACACAAATAATGACAACACAAACTACTGATGGAACAGCAATACTAACAACACAAACGCAAACATCAGCAACAAATGCAATAACACAAACAGCAGCAACAACAAAAACAGTAGCCGCAACAAGTCTTGCAGCTGGATCAATACCAGCATCAGCAGCACTAGCAGCAGTGTTACTAACAACATCAGCAACACACGCAGAGTCAGCAGCAACAACGACAATAGCAGTATCAGCAGACAAGCAGTCACACATGCAGCAGCAGCAGTGGCAACAACAACATCGACAGAAAGAGCAACAACAGCAACAATATCAACAGCAACACTAAAAAAAACAATATTATCAACAGCAGCAATAATAGCAAAAACAACAGCAGGAGTAATAGCGGCAACAGGAACAACAGTAGTAACAGCAGCAACAATAAAAGCAGCAGCAGCAACAGCACAACAGCAGCAGCAACAACAGCAGGAAAGCAGTAACTGCAGCAGTGACCACAGAGAAGGAAACCTCTCTTCATGAGTAATAGTTTGTGAGATAAGGAATCCCAGACTTGAAGGACGAGGCTGCCTGGCTATACTGCTGAGTGCTCTGCCTGCTGTAGCTATCATGGTGGGTGAGTGGTTATGTAGTTATCATGGTGGGTGAGTGGTTGTGTAGCTATCATGGTGGGTGAGTGGTTGTGTAGTTATCATGGTGGGTGAGTGGTTGTGTAGTTATCATGGTGGGTGAGTGGTTGTGTAGCTATCATGGTGGGTGAGTGGTTGTGTAGTTATCATGGTGGGTGAGTGGTTTTGTAGCTATCATGGTGGGTGAGTGGTTATGTAGCTATCATGGTGGGTGAGTGGTTGTGTAGCTATCATGGTGGGTGAGTGGTTGTGTAGCTATCATGGTAGGTGAGTGGTTGTGTAGTTATCATGGTGGGTGAGTGGTTGTGTAGCTATCATGGTGGGTGAGTGGTTATGTAGCTATCATGGTGGGTGAGTGGTTGTGTAGCTATCATAATGGGTGAGTGGTTGTGTAGCTATCATGGTAGGTGAGTGGTTGTGTAGTTATCATGGTGGGTGAGTGGTTGTGTAGCTATCATGGTGGGTGAGTGGTTATGTAGCTATCATGGTGGGTGAGTGGTTGTGTAGCTATCATGGTGGGTGAGTGGTTGTGTAGCTATCATGGTGGGTGAGTGGTTATGTAGCTATCATGGTGGGTGAGTGGTTGTGTAGCTATCATTGTGGGTGAGTGGTTGTGTAGTTATCATGGTGGGTGAGTGGTTGTGTAGCTATCATGGTGGGTGAGTGGTTGTGTAGCTATCATGGTGGGTGAGTGGTTGTGTAGCTATCATAGTGGGTGAGTGGTTGTGTAGCTATCATGGTGGGTGAGTGGTTATGTAGTTATCATGGTGGGTGAGTGGTTGTGTAGCTATCATGGTGGGTGAGTGGTTGTGTAGCTATCATGGTGGGTGAGTGGTTATGTAGCTATCATGGTGGGTGAGTGGTTGTGTAGCTATCATGGTGGGTGAGTGGTTATGTAGCTATCATGGTGGGTGAGTGGTTGTGTAGCTATCATGGTGGGTGAATGATTGTATAGCTATCTTCGTGGGTAAACAGCTAGTTTTGTATGAGGAGTTAACTTATTGGGTGTGTAGATGTCTTGGTGGGTGAGCAGCTGACATGATGTTTATCTGTCGTGATGGATGAGCGGTAGGTTTGGTGGGAGAGTGGTTGTGGAGCTATCTTGGTGGGTGATCAGCTGGCTTGATGGATGAGTGGTTGTTTAGGTATTTTTTGTGGGTGAGCAGCTAGTTTAGTGGGTAAGTAGCTGCTCACATAGTTTTGTGAGAGAACAGCTGGCTTGATGGGTGGATGGTTGTTCATATACTTATGTGGGTGAGTAGCTGGATGATTGGTTGCAAATGATCACAGCTGGTGCATGGCAACAATGGCAATTGACATATGCAAGTGTCCTATGACAATCCTGAAGAACTCCTCCTCATCATCCTAGAAGGGCTCCGATAAGTTTTAAGATCCTCTGAAACTTGACTTAAAACATTCAAGAAATGCTAACTAGTAATTTAACAAGGACGGAGTGTAACATTAAGTGTGTCGGCGCACATCTGCCAGTTTTATGTGTAAATTAAAGTACACGTCAGCCATAGACGTAATTAGGTCTAAGGGAGGGGTCCCAATCATATGTAGCACCTTGCTTAGAAGGGGAGTGGAAAACGTGTTATGTATGCAAGGGATGGGGTACATCTCTCAGGGGCTGGAGTGGTCGCATTGGCCATCTCAGTTGAGGGGGCCATTGCTGACTTCTCTATGACTTTAAATTGATAGATTATAGATGTATAGGTGTGTGTGGGAAACAATCAAGCTGCAATACAAGGGTTGAAAATAGCAGATATTACCAGGATACCTCAGGGATATGTTTAACAGACAATATTCAAAATAAAGTTGCTAGTAAAGGTAAAGCAATTGGTCAACAAACAAAAAAAGATAGTAGAGGGCAGAGAGAGACTGGCTCCTTTACGATTTACTATACCAATAGTAGGAATCTAAGAAATCAGGTAGATGAGCTAAGATTACTTGCATGTGTAGGAAATATAGATATTATTGCTATAACAGAGACCTGGTTCAACCTAAAAGATAGAGAAATGTCTTCTGAATGCAACATACAAAGCTATAAACTATTCCACACTGATAGGGTCAACAGGAAGGGTGGTGGAGTGGCGATGTATGTCAGAGATAATTTAAGTTGCTGTGCTAGATAAGATATAAGATTAGAAGCATCGGATACAGAATCTGGTTGGCTACAGTTTCTCGAGGCTCGTGACAAATTAATTTTGGGAGTGATTTATAGGCCGCCAAATCTTGATAGGGAATGCAGTAAGCTGCTATGGGACGAAACTCATAAGGCGTCTAGATATGAAAATGTTGTGTTAATGGAAGATTTTAACTTTAGACAAATTGATTGGAACAATATGACAGTAGATCTTGAGTCTAGTGACTTTCTTGATACGATTCAGGATTGTTTTTTAAAACAGTTTGTGACAGAACCAACTAGAGGTAGCAACCTGCTTGATTTGGTTCTTGCCAACAAAGAATCACTAATTAATAATCTTGAGGTTAATGAAGAGCTTGGGGAAAGCGATCACAAATCACTTAGTTTCAGTATATCATGGAATTACCCAAATAACTGCAATCAAGTCTCTGTCCCAGACTTCCGTTTGGACGATTTCATGGGACCGAGAAATTATCTGGGTGGGCTAAATTGGAACGACCTGACTATGGATCAGGTAGGTGGTGTTGGTTGACTAACTTGTGCTACTAGGTCTTATGACATGCTCCATCCTTAAGTGGAGGTGACCTGACTACCTGGAGTTTACCTGGAGAGGGTTAACTCCAGGTAGTCAGGTCTAAGCCAGGGAGGGATGGACCTGCCTCGCATGGGTCAGTAGTGCTGCTGCAGTGTTCCTTTTTCTTATGTTCTTATATTAACTGCCGAGGTAATTTGTAGCCATCTTGAAAGGCATAAATTGATTAATGAATCTCAGCACAGTTTTACAAATGGGCGATCCAGCCTTACGATTTTACAAACTTTTTTTCACCAAGTCATTTAAGGAAGTAGATCATGGTAATGAATATGATATTGTGTATATGGACTTCAGTATGGCTTTTGATAGAGTTCCACATCAGAGCCTAGTGAGGAAAATTAAAGCACATGGAATAGAAAGAGAACTTTTTTCCTGGGTAGAGGCCTGATTGACAGATAGGCAGCAGAGAGTTTGCATCAATGCTGCGTCACGAGCGGTGTTCCACAGGGGTCAGTGTTGGGCCCTTTGTTGTTCACAATTTATATAAACTACATAGATGGGGGAATAAATAGCGACATAAGCAAGTTTGCTGATGACACCAAAATAGGTCGCCTAATTCATTCTAATGAGGACATTAGAGCACTCCAGGATGATTTGAATAGACTGATGCAGTGGTCGGAGAAGTAGCTGATGCAGTTTAATATAGACAAATGCAAAGTTGTAAACATTGGACAAGAAAATAACCATGCCACATTTTACAATATTAGTTAGAGAGCTAGGGGCAAAAACCCGATTACTCGGCCTGTTATCTAAAGAATTCTGCTCTCATAACCAACACTGCAATAATATAATCAAGGTTATTGTCCGGGGTATATAAAATACTCACATTAATTTATAAAGATATATATTTCTTTTAGTAGTAAAATTCATATATAAAAGTGTACAACCTTTTTACATAAACTATAAAATAAAAGTATGGACTTTGTACAATAAGCGTAATAATTTGTACTAAAAGGATAACAAAATACATTGTTAAATCTCACGACTATTACACAAAACATACCAGTGTCACAAGACACACACCTTACCAGTGTCACAAGACACACACCTTACCAGTGTCACAAGACACACACCTTACCAGTGTCACAAGACACACACCTTACCAGTGTCACAAGACACACTTACCAGTGTCACAAGACACACAACTTACCAGTGTCACAAGACACACACCTTACCAGTGTCACAAGACACACACCTTACCAGTGTCACAAGACACACACCTTACCAGTGTCACAAGACACACACCTTACCAGTGTCACAAGACACACACCTTACCAGTGTCACAAGACACACACCTTACCAGTGTCACAAGACACACACCTTACCAGTGTCACAAGACTCACACCTTACCAGTGTCACAAGACACACATCTTACCAGTGTCACAAGACACACATCTTACCAGTGTCACAAGACACACATCTTACCAGTGTCACTAGACACATCTTACAAGTGTCACAAGACACACATCTTACCAGTGTCACAAGACACACATCTTACCAGTGTCACAAGCACATATCACAATAACTGTCACATTACTGTCACACAACACTACGCCCCATGTCTCACACTCAATGTTAACCCTCCATCTGTCTGTGTCAAGACACCCTTTCCCGTTGTAACACGCACTCACTACATGTCAACCGACACACTTGTCCCTGTCACACGACACGTATCACATCTCTCTGTGTCTCCACCGACACCCTTATCTCTGTGTTACAGCGCCCCTCTCTTGTTGTGCCTTTTCGACACCTCCGTCGTTGGTTCACACTCCATATCAGACAAGTGGCATGTCTCATGTGACAGATGTCACACGAGCCATCTGAGTCACACTGTGTGAACTGTCGTGCGGCTACCAAAGCCGGCAGGAAACTGAGTCCAGTATGGCAGGCTGGGATACAGCAAGGCAATCAATCTGATGCCATCCACAGCTCAGTGAAGTCGAAACCATACTGCAAGAAACTGAGTCCAGTTAAGGCAGGCTGGGATACCATGACTTATACCAGCCACATTACTCAGTCAAGTCATGGACCATACTACCTTCATGCCAGGTTCCCCGCCCTGACATTAACTGTGGTGACGTCACACCGGGCACTGCAGCGCAGTAATACTGGACGTGCAGTACCCAAATGGTCCGTCAACCACTTGACCCATTTATCTTGTTCAGGGTTCGCAACACCCCCTCCACAAGATAACCGGTAGTGTATATAAAAGATCCTCTCGGACAATAACCTCCCGGACCAAACCCTCCCGGACAGGCCCCCATATATTACAATATTTCAATATTAGTTAGAGAGCTAGAGGCAAAAACCCGATTACTCCGCCTGTTATCTTAAAGATTTTGCTCTCATAACCAACACTGCAATATTGTAATAATATAATCAAGGTTATTGCTCAGGGTATATAAAATACTCACATTAATTTATAAAGATATATATTTATTTTACTAGTAAATTGCATATATAAAAGGGTACATACATCCTTTATACATAAACTATAAAATAAAAGTATGGACTTTGAACAATAAGCGTAATAATTTGTACTAAAAGGATAACAAAATACATTGTTAAATCTCATGACTATTACACACGACATACCAGTGTCACAAGACACACCTTTACCAGTGTCACAAGACACACATCTTACCATTGTCACAAGACACACATTTTACCAGTGTCACAAGACACACATCTTACCAGTGTCACAAGACACACATCTTACAAGTGTCACAAGACACACATCTTACCAGTGTCACAAGACACACATCTTACCAGTGTCACAAGACACACATCTTACCAGTGTCACAAGACACACATCTTACCAGTGTCACAAGACACACATCTTACCAGTGTCACAAGACACACATCTTACCAGTGTCACAAGACACACATCTTACCAGTGTCAAAAGACACACATCTTACCAGTGTCAAAAGACACACATCTCACCAGTGTCACAAGCACATATCACAATAACTGTCACATTACTGTCACACTACACTACGCCCCATGTCTCACACTCTGTGTTAACCCTCCATCTCTCTGTGTCAAGACACCCTTTCCCGTTGTAACACGCACTCACTACTTGTCAACCAACACCCTTGTCCGTGTCACACGACACGTATCACATTTCTCTGTGTCTCCACCAACACCCTTTTCTCTGTGTTACAGCGCCCCTCTCTAGTTGTGCTCTTTTGACACCTCCGTCGTTGGTTCACACTCCATGTCAGACAAACGGTGTGTCTCACGTGATAGATGTCACACGAGCCATCTGAGTCACACTGTGTGAACTGTCATGCGGCCACCAAAGCCGGCAGGAAACTGAGTCCAGTATGGCAGGCTGAGATACAGCAAGGCAATCAATCTGATGCCATTCACAGCTCAGTGAAGTCGTAGACCATACTGCAAGAAACTGAGTCCAGTTAAGGCAGGCTGGGATACCATGACTTATACCAGCCACGTTACTCAGTCAAGTCGTGGACCATACTGTAGGAAACTGAGTAGTTAAGGCAGGCTGGGATACCACGAATTATACCAGCCACGTTACTCAGTCAAATCGTGGACCATACTTCATGCCAGGTTCCCCGTCCTGACATAAACTGTGGTGACGTCACACCGGGCACTGCAGCCCAGTAATACTGAACGTGCAGTACCCAAATGGTCCGTCAACCACTTGGCCCAATTATCTTGTTCAGGGTTAGCAAGACCACATATAAACTAAATTATGTAGATCTTAATATTATTGATTGCGAAAAGGATTTGGGAGTTCTGATTAGCAGTAATCGAAAACCAAGACAACAGTGCATAAGTGTTCGCAATAAAGTGAACAGAATCCTTGGCTTCATATCAAGGGGCATAAATAATAGGAGTCCTCAGGTTCTTCTACTCTATATATCTTTAATTAGGCCTCATTTAGATTATGCAGCACAGTTCTGGTCACTGTATTACAGAATGGATATAAATGCACTGGAAAACGTACAGAGGAGGATGACAAAGTTGATCCCATGTATCAGAAATCTTCCCTATGAGGATAGACTGAGGACCTTGAATCTGCACTCTCTAGAAAGGCGTACAATTTGGGGGAATAAATAAAGGGACGTATATAGAGTGCTAAAAATATCTAGCCAAGACAGGACTCAGAGCAATGGTTTTAAGTTAGAAAAATTCAGATTCGGGAAGAATTTGGTAATAGAGTTGTGGATGAGTGAAACAAACCCCCGAGTACCGCTATAGAAGCTAAAACGTTGTATAGTTTTAAAAATAGGTTGGATAAATACATGAGTGGGTGTGAGTTAGACTTAAATAGCTTGTTCTGATAGGTCTGATGCCGTGCTCCTTCCGTAAGTGGATGTGATCGTTTATTGGGTTGGATTCTGTGCAATAACTGGTGAACGCCTCTTCTGGTCAACCTTAAACTTTTAGTGCTGATGTGTTTCCCTCAAGGGCTGCTTTGCCTTGATTATATTATATTATATTAACACATCGGCCGATTCCCACCAAGGCAGGGTGGCCCGAAAAAGAAAAACTTTCATCATCATTCACTCCATCACTGTCTTGCCAGAAGGGTGCTTTACACTACAGTTATAAAACTGCAACATTAACACCCTCCTTCAGAGTGCCGGCACTGTACTTCCCATCTCCAGAACTCAAGTCCGGCCTGCCGGTTTCCTGAACCCCTTCATAAATGTTACTTTGCTCACACTCCAACAGCACGTCAAGTATTAAAAACCATATGCCTCCATTCACTCCTATCAAATACGCTCACACATGCTTGCTGAAGTCCAAGCCCTCGCACACAAAACTTCCTTTACCCTCCCTCCAACCTTTCCTAGGCCGACCCCTACCCCGCCTTCCCTCCACTACAGATTTATACACTCTCGAAGTCACTCTGTCTCGTTCCATTCTCTCTACATGTCCAAACCACCTCAACAACCCCTCCTCAGCTCTCTGGACAATCGTTTTGGTAATCCGCACCTCCTCCTAATTTCCAAACTCCGAATTCTCTGCATTATATTCACACCACACATTGACCTCAGACATGACATCTCCACTGCCTCCAGCCTTCTCCTCGTTGCAACATTCATCACCCATGCTTCACACCCATATAAGAGCGTTGGTATAACTATCTCTCATACATTCCCTCTTTACTTCCATGGACAAGGTTCTTTGTCTCCACAGACTCCGAAGTGCTCCACTCACCCTTTTCCCTCATGAATTCTATGATTCACCTCATCCTTCATAGACCCATCCGCCGACATGTCCACTCCCAAATATCTGAATACATTCACCTCCTCCATACTCTCTCCCTCCAATCTGATATCTAATCTTTCGTCACCTATTCTTTTTGTTATCCTCATCACCTTACTCTTTCCTATATTCACTTTCAATTTTCTTCTTTTACACACCCTACCAAATTCATCCACCAACCTCTGCAGCTTCTCTTCAGAATCTCCCAAAAGCACAGTGTCATCAGCAAAAAGCAACTGTGACAACTCCCACTTTGTATTTGCTTCTTTATCTTTTAGCCCAACACCTCTTGCCAAGACCCTCGCATTCACTTCTCTTACAACCCCATCTATAAATATATTGAACAACCACGGTGACATCACACATCCTTGTCTAAGGCCCACTTTTACTGGGAAATAGTCCCCTTCCCTCCTACACACTCTAACCTGAGCCTCACTATCCTCATAAAAACTCTTCACTGCTTTCAGTAACCTTCCTCCTATTCCATACACCTGCCTTGATTATATATTATAAATTGAGAAAGAATTACAGTGACAATACAGTTAATATAACTGGTTTCTTTGAACAGGTATAAATCAAATTTCCTGACTTGATTGGGTTATTCTAGCTTAAGTCTATGTAATGTACCTTCATTTGTGCACGACATTTTTGTGCCCTGAAGACCATTGTCAAAAATTTGAACGTTGAATATTCAAATTTAAACAAATCTTAAATGCATACTAACAATCTTTTTTAGAGAAAAGTAAAAGGTGATTTTGGTCTTTTTTTATGGAAGAAACTTGCAAAATTTTAATTCTGGATTTCGTGCAATTAGCTTCAAACGATTTGCTTCACCATTCAGCGCTGATAACTGGATAATACAAAATCCGAGAAGCATCAAACTTAATGTGCTGGTGTATTTTAGGATATTGGTCTCTCTTAGAAAACGATATCTTCAAGTTGGTTTCAGAGTGAATGTGTCTCACTGGAAGGCTTGATTTCGATTTGGGCTCCGTATGTACTAATTTTCCAATTTTATTAATGATACTGGAATATTAGTGACCATGTGATAATTTATAAATACTTTTGATTTGCTTGAAATCTTTTATGTTAATAGTTAACTGCATTAATATTACGAACTCTGGTGTATTATTGCCTGCACACCTTGTAATGTGTTAACCAATAATAGAGCAAGCGAAAGAGAGCATAGGTTATATTACTTGTATTTCCTTTACCAAAGAAACAAGCTGGTATTTACAGTAAGTACACTATATACAATAATGTAAGAGCAAGTGTACAACACGGCTATCAAAAGAGGCAAAATGCAAGAACTAGACAAAACAATGCAAGAACTAGCAGCTCAGACAAGTCTACCAAACCTCGTTGCTTCACAGCTCTGCGGGCTTGTCTGTGATTGGCCAATGAACCGAGTTGCTGGTATAACGTCGGGGCCCCTATTGAGCGTTTAATCCTTAGCACCTAATTCGCTGGTCGGGAGGCAGCCTATATTGGAGTGTGATACGCCAAATAAAGTATAACATAGGAGGCAGCCTATATGGGAGTGTGATACGCCAAATAAAGTATAACATAGGCAGCGTATATGGGAGTGTGATTCACCAAATAAAGTATAACATAGGCAGCGTATATGAGAGTGTGATACGCCAAATAAAGTATAACATACTCGTAGTATACCTCTATTAGGAACTTATACTTCATTTCTTCATTATTTATTTCACGAGTACTAAAGTACATAGAGGAGGCTGCGTTGTTGCAATACGGCGACCGAAATGCATTTCATTGGGGAAAAAACTGTATTGTTATTTTAGCTGATTACTAAAGTGAATGGTTAGATTAGCGGGTATAATAATAATAATAATCATAATAATAATTATCTCTGTTTCTACAAATACATGATACAACTTATACAGGTATAGCTGACATCAGTGACATACTTCAGGGTGGGCCAAAAGTAGGCTTACAGTCCAAAGAAGTCCACAAGACGTATCAAGTGTAAGCCTACTTTTGGCCCACCCTGTATATAGAAAGCCCCTTGTTATGGAGAGCATTTCGTGCATCTAAGGTTAATTTTAGCCCCAGGATGCGACCTACAACATCGGCTAACACCCAGTGAACAGGGACAACAGAGGTTTTAAGGAAACACACCCAGTGTTCCCACCCGTACCAGGGATCTAACTGCGGACACTCAATGTGTGAGCTGAGTGCGCTACCAACCGAGCTATGGGACATCTGACAGATGACTTATTGGATTCGTTGTTACGTGATTGATATGGTAGCTTATTGACTAAGAGAATGAAGGACGGTGTTGGATGTTGGTATAAATTTTTAAATAGTGAATGGTTGAGTTGCTGACACGATGAGTAAGTGGATGGCTTGATGAATGAGTAGTTGATCGGTGGCTTGTTGGAGTAGTGGCTTTTCTTCACGTGATTTGCTGGGGGACTGACTTTGTGAGTGAATGTATACTTAGTTTTGCGGATGAGTGGGTAGGAGAGTGGCTTAGTAAGCGAGTGACTGGACTGGTGGGTGTGTGATTGGCTTGGTATGTGGCTTGGGTGTTTGGCTTAATGTTATGTTAATTATTTTTTTAGTTGATTGGTAATGTAATTGGAGCATGGAGACAGTGACTGAGTAGTTGGCATAATGTTTGCGTGACTGATTTGTTGTTTTTGTTGATTAGCAGTCTCGTTTGTAAGCTGCTTGGCTGTTTAAGTGATAAGTTAACCGGGTTTATTGTCTGGTTGCTATGTTGTCTGGATAAAAAATGAAACCAATGGGAAAAATATTGAATCACTGAATAGACATAAAACCTTTGTAATAACACTAAACAAATGTAATGATATTTAACTAATTTAAGATCATTAAACTAGTGTAAGAATATTAATTAAACTAACCTAAGGACACTAAACTGATTTAAGAACATTAATCTGTTACGAGCAATAAACTAATATCACAACATTAAGGGGCACGTAAGTATCCCTGTCATTTTTACGTTATAATCTTCCTAGTCCATAATAACTATCGTATTTACTTTGCTTTCATAAGATGAAGTCTAGGATCTTTCTTTAATTCACAGTATGACTTAACCAATTTTTCAAAACAATTAGGTTCTACAGGTCTAAGCAAAGTCCCATATACCATGCCTTTGCAAATATTGAGCGGTTCAGGGGATAGGTCCACTTGTTTTTCTAGATTGCAATAAGACTTGGCAAGGTCAACATAATCAGTGTCCCCACTAGTAGTGGCGAAGCTTAGCCTATATCCCAATGCTGTTTGTTGGTCACTAGTAAGTTCAACACTCGACAGGTTGATAACGAACTCCGGGTTAGCACTCTGAGACCAGCCACTTTGTGCTATAAGATTGTTTAGTAAACATTCAGTTTTCCGTTTCATTATTCTCAATCCCCTCTATATGTAATCTAATAAATGATCTTGCCACTCGAGTGGCACCATGCTCAAGAACTTTTGTTTAGCGTTGCTCACTTCAGTAAGTAACATTTTCCTTTCGTGTTTAAGCAGAACAATATTCTTAGTAATTACTAACCTGTGGAGCTGATCAAGTGGGGTCGACGACAGATTAACCAACCGGTTTTGTTGAAGCGATTTCTGTAATACCTGCTCGGTAATACCTGTAGCACAAAGTGGCTGGTCTCAGAGTGCTAACCCGGAGTTCGTTATCAACCTGTCGAGTGTTGAACTTACTAGTGACCAACAAACAGCATTGGGATATAGGCTAAGCTTCGCCACTACTAGTGGGGACACTGATTATGTTGACCTTGCCAAGTCTTATTGCAATCTAGAAAAACAAGTGGACCTATCCCCTGAACCGTTCAATATTTGCAAAGGCATGGTATATGGGACTTTTCTTTGACCTGTGGAGCCGAATTGTCCTCAAAGATCTGCTGAGTCATACCAAGAATTAAAGAAAGATCCTAGACTTCATCTTACGAAAGCAGAGAAAGTAAATAAGATAGTTATTATAGACAAGTTAGATTATAACGGAAAAAAAAACATTTTATTAGAAGACAAGAATACTTATGTACTTATGAGTGATTGTGTTGCTGGTGTGTTGAGTGGTTGTTTGTCTTGTTGGTGTGTTGAGTGGTTGTTTGTCTTGTTGGTGTGTTAATTGGTTGTTTGTCATACTTATGTGTTGAGTGGTTGCTTGTGTTGCATGTATGTTGAGTGGTTGTTTTTCATACTGGTGCCTTGAGTGGTTGTTTGTCTTGCTGGTGTGTTGAGAGGTTGTTTGTCTTGCTGGTGTGTTGAGTGGTTGTTTGTCTTGCTGGTGTGTTGAGTGGTTGATGGTCTTGCTGGAGTATTGGCTGGTTGATGGTCTTGCTGGAGTATTGATGGTTGATGGTCTAGCTGGAGTTTTGGCTGGTTGATGGTCTTGCTGGAGTATTGGCGTTCTGAGTATGGCTGTTGATGGTCTTGCTGGAGTATTGGCTGGTTGATGGTCTTGCTGGAGTATTGGCTGGTTGATGGTCTTGCTGGAGTATTGGCTGGTTGATGGTCTTGCTGGAGTATTGGCTGGTTGATGGTCTTGCTGGAGTATTGGATGGTTGATGGTCTTGCTGGAGCAGTGGATGGTTGATGGTCTTGCTGGAGCAGTGGATAGTTGATGGTCTTGCTGGAGCAATGGATGGTTGATGGTCTTGCTGGAGTATTGGCTGGTTGATGGTCTTGCTGGAGTATTGGCTGGTTGATGGTCTTGCTGGTGTGTTGGCTGTTTATCTGTCTTGTCTAATTGGCTGTCTGGCTGGCATGTTGCCTGGTTGATTGTCATATTCTGGCAGGTTTATTAACTGTTGGTGATGTGTTAGCTGTCTGCCTGACTTACTCTTGTGTTAGCTGGTTGGTTGTGTCATTTGTTGAAAGTTTTTTCCTTGACTCTTGTCCAGCTGGTTGGCTCCTTGCCTGTTGTAGTAGCTGTATATTTGCTTAACTGTTTCGGTATATTGATAACTGCCTTACTGGTTTATCATCTGTTGTATTGGTTGTCTGGTTGGATGAAAGTTCTCTCGAGCGTAAGTCTTAACTGCTTCAGAGAGGTTCGGTAAAGACGAAAGCGTGTTTATTGATTACCATAATCTCTAAGACAGTAATCTAAGAGTATAATACTGCTAAGCATATCATATATACATTGTAGTTAGAAAATAAATTGGATTGCTTTAGGGGAATATTCTTGATTGATAAATCACTGCCTCTTTAATACAGATGAGAATTATATTTTATTATACAGGCAATCAGCTTCTAACTAATGATGTCGTTCCTTGTTTGCTCGAAAAAAAAAAATAAGTTTAGAATTTACTAACTTATATAGTGGACCCCCGGATTTCGTACAGCTCCCAACTCGAACAATTATGTAAAACGGGTTTACATCGAATATGAAATGTCAAATTTATTTCCTCCTCACGTGTAGGGTTAGGGTAGAGTATAATTATTTATTATCACATATATATTTGTTCCTGATGTATCTCTTCTTGTATGTACTGTTTTTAAATAAAATATAAAAAAAATTATGTAAGTGTATTTTTGTAAGTGGTTTTGTAAGTGTATTTTTGGGGGTCTGAAATGGACTAATCTAATTTACATTAGTCCTTATGGGAACAAATTCGTTCGGTAACGGCACTGGAACAGCCTTCTGGAACTAATTACTGACGAAATCCGGGGTACCACTGTAGATAAATCAGGTGTATAAATTTTCTCTGGTAAGAAGGTAAGCTAACCAAAGTTGGAATGTAACCCTTCTTTTAACGATCTCTATTAAGGAACTTATAAACTCTAATCCGACCTAATTGGCAGATACAAAGACCGGATTCAAGATTTACAGGACTTGTTCGTTGTGTATCTTAGAGTCATATGCACTTCGTGGAGGTGATTACTGAGATTCAGCACAGTTATTTATTTGTGGTTGCTGACACGGCAGGTTTATGTGTCTGACCTGCTGGTTGTGTTGAATGAATGTTAACAACACACTTACACTCTTATTCAACACTCACCTAAGTAACTGATTCTTCATTGAAGTAGACTAAAACAAGAGTATCACTAGCACGAGAGGTCACACTTTTTATTTTCCACCATCCCGACTTATCACTAGCACAGAGGTCACACTGGCTATTTCCCACCATCCCGACTTATCACTAGCACGAGAGGTCACACTGGCTATTTCGAAGCATCCCGACTTATCACTAGCACGAGAGGTCACACTGGCTATTTCCTACCATCTCGACGTATCACTAGCACGAGAGGTCACACTGGATATTTCCCACCATCTCGACTTATCACTAGCACAGAGGTCACACTGGCTATTTCTCACCATCCCGACTTATCACTAGCACAGAGGTCACACTGGCTATTTCCTACCATCTCGACGTATCACTAGCACAGAGGTCACACTGGATATTTCCCACCATCCCGACTTATCACTAGCACAGAGGTCACACTGGTTATTTCCCACCATCCCGACTTACCACTAGCACAGAGGTCACACTGGTTATTTCCCACCATCCCGACTTACCACTAGCACAGAGGTCACACTGGTTATTTCTCACCATCCCGACTTACCACTAGCACAGAGGTCACACTGGTTATTTCTCACAACCCCGACTTATCACTAACACAGAGGTCACACTGGTTATTTCCCACCACCCCGACTTATCTCTAGCACAGAGGTCACACTGGTTATTTCCCACCACCCCGACTTATCACTAGCACAGAGGTCACACTGGTTATTTCCTACCATCCTGACTTACCACTAGCACAGAGGTCACACTGGCTATTTCCCACCACCCCGACTTACCACTAGCACAGAGGTCACACTGGTTATTTCCCACCACCCCGACTTATCACTAACACAGAGGTCACACTGGTTATTTCCCACCATCCTGACCTATCACTAACACAGAGGTCACACTGGCTATTTCTCATCATTCCGACTCAAGTCATGAAACATCTGTGTCTTTATCTTGAATTCACTTAATAAAGAATAAAAAAAATTATAAACTAGTGACTGGAACAATACACAAATAACCCCCACAAGGAGACAGAAATTTATGACGACGTCACAAAAACTTATGACGACCGAAACGTCGTCATAAGTCTGTCACCTAAGTGAGGGTTATTTTTGAACAGTTCACTTTGTAAATTATTTCCTTGTTAAGAGGCACGTAAGTTCTCCCGTCTTCTAAAAACATGTTCATTTTTCCACTATAATCTACCTTGTCCATAATTACTATCGCATTTGTTTTGTCTGTTTCGTAAGGTGAAGTCAAGTTTCCTTAATTCATGGTATAACTTAACAAATCTGTGAGGACAACTGTGTTGCACAGGAAAAACAATTTCGTAATAACGGCTTAGATTGTGGTTGCCAGTCTGGATGAATATAGGGCAAGAAGTAAGGTAGAGTGGTGAGGAGAGTGAGAGAGTGAGAGAGAGAGAGAGTGAGAGAGAGAGTGAGAGAGATGAGATGAGAGTGAGAGAGAGGAGGAGAGTGAGAGAGGAGGAGAGAGTGAGAGAGAGTGAGAGAGAGTGAGAGTGAGAGAGAGTGAGAGAGAGTGAGAGGAGGAGAGAGTGAGGAGAGAGTGAGAGAGAGTGAGAGAGAGTGAGAGAGTGAGGAGTGAGAGAGAGTGAGAGGAGAGAGAGTGAGAGAGAGTGAGAGAGAGTGAGAGAGAGAGTGAGGGAGAGAGTGAGAGAGAGGAGAGAGGTGAGAGAGAGTGAGTGTGAGAGTGAGAGAGAGTGTGAGAGAGAGTGTGAGAGAGAGTGTGAGAGATAGTGTGAGAGAGAGAGTGTGAGAGAGAGTGTGAGAGAGAGTGTGAGAGAGAGTGTGAGAGAGAGTGTGAGAGAGAGTGTGAGAGAGTGTGAGAGAGAGTGAGAGAGTGTGAGAGAGAGTGTGAGAGAGAGTGTGAGAGAGAGTGTGAGAGAGAGTGTGAGAGAGTGAGAGAGTGAGAGAGAGAGAGTGAGTGAGAGAGAGACGCCGGCTTGCATTTCCCATGTGGACAGGAAAGCTGTTGACCATCACTCTCTCTCGCTCACTCTTCTCCGTATGAATCACTTTTATAAAGAGATAATATCTCCACAGCTGCTGTGGAATATTATCATCACATCAGTTATGGAGATAATTAACAGTTGTCTCTGATAAATTTATCCTAGTGCACTGTATTTACTTTCATTCAATACCCTTAAAAGTTTTAGAAGTTGAAGCTAAGCTCCTGGACACCAGTGCCGTGTCTGAGCGCCTTCATGAGTCATGGGAGCTCTAGTTCACTGCCTTCTTGAAAACAAATGATTTATAGCTAAACACTCTCATGAGGCACAAGAGCTGAAGTTCAACCTTATCATGTTATTGTAAAATTGATATTCTGAAGATGAGGCATTGTAAAGTTATCTTTAGGAGACCAGGCGTTGTAATTTGTCATGTTTAACTGATCCAGGAGAAGTAAGTCAACTTAGTCACCTGCTGCTAAATATTTTAAGAACATAAGAACATAAGAAAGGAGGAACACTGCAGCAGGCCTGTTGGCCCATACTAGGCAGGTCCTTCACAATCCGTCCCACTAACAGAACACTTGCTCAGTCCAATTTTCAATGCTACCCAAGAAATAAGCTTTGACAATTCCATTCACTCATTTGCGAGTCCCTCTCACTCATGGATTTATCCAACCTAAATTTAAAACTACCCAAGGTCCTTGCTTCAATAACCCTACTAGGCAGACTGTTCCACTCATCAACTACCCTATTTCCAAACCAATATATCCTTTCTAAATCTAAACTTATCTAACTTGAATCCATTATTGCGGGTTCTCTCTTGGAGAGATATCCTCAAGACCTTATTTATATCCCCCTTATTAATACCCATCTTCCACTTATATACCTCGATCATGTCTCCCCTCATTCTTCGTCTTACAACTGAATGTAATTTAAGGGTCTTCAATCTTTCTTCATACGGAAGATTTCTAATGCTATGAATTAACTTTGTCATTCGTCGCTGAATGTTTTCTAACGAATTTATATCCATTCTGTAAAATGGAGACCAGAACTGAGCTGCATAATCTAGGTGAGGCCTTACTAATGATGTATGTGAATGAATGGTTCAGAGAACCGACGAGTTGGTAAATTAGACACATATGCAACACTTGGGTATCTTTATTGAGGAAACGTTTCGCCACACAGTGGCTTCATCAGTCCATACAAAGGAGAATCGTGAAGAACAGGAGGAGTGTGAGGTTGTCAGGCCCTCAATCTTCAGACGATGTTGTCAGTCCATCAATCTTGAATAGAATAACAGCATATGAGCAGAGGAACCTTATATACTGTAGACAGGAGAGGTGCAGCAGTAGTAGGAGGTGTCACATTTGTTCAATGTGGAAGTAGGTCGTGCCCAAGGAATAGGCAAGCGAAGAAATCCCTGTATTAAGATACCAAGATGTTGCAGTGTCAGACAGGACACTGTCTGACACTGACACTGTCAGACAGGACACTGTCTGACACCACTGATCTTGTTCTTATCAGGGATTTTTCTTCTCTAGGCCTTTCCACATTGACATGAGCACCTCCTACAACTGCTGCTCTCTGTCTACGATATAAGGTTCCTCTGCTCATATCTGTTATTCTATTCAAGATTGATGGACTGAAAATCGTCTGAATGAGGCTGACTCACCTCCTCCTGTTCTTACGATACTCCTTTGGACTGATGAAATGTGACATTTCTAATAAAAGATCCCAAGTGTTGCATATGTCTAATTTACCAACTCATCGTTCTCTGAACCATTCATTCACATCCTGTCTGACACTGCAACATCTTGGTATCTTAATACAGGGATTTCTTCGCTTGCCTATTCCTTGGGCACGACCTACTTCCACATTGAACAAATGTGACACCTCCTACTACTGCTGCACCTCTCCTGTCTACAGTATATAAGGTTCCTCTGCTCATATGCTGTTATTCTATTCAAGATTGATGGACTGACAACATCGTCTGAAGATTGAGGGCCTGACAACCTCACACTCCTCCTGTTCTTCACGATTCTCCTTTGTATGGAATGATGAAGCCACTGTGTGGCGAAACGTTTCCTCAATAAAGATACCCAAGTGTTGCATATGTGTCTAATTTACTAATGATGTATAAAGCTGTAATATAACCGCTGGACTTCTGTTGCTTACACTTCTTGATATAAATCCCAGTAATCTATTTGCTTTATTTCTTACGCTTAGGCATTGCTGACTTGGTTTAAGGTTGCTACTTACCATAACCCCCAAATCCTTTTCGCATTCTGTACGGCTGAGTTCAACATTATTAAGCTGGTAGGTGCTAGGGTTATGAACATTCCCGAGCTTTAGAACTTTGCATTTATCTACATTGAACTGCATCTGCCATTTTTCTGACCAGGAATTGAGTTTGTCTAAATCCTCCTGAAGTTCCTTGACATCTACATCTGAATCGATTATCCTATCTATCTTCGTGTCATCAGCGAATTTGCTCATATCACTAGTAATTCCCTCGTCAAGGTCATTTATATATATTATAAACAACAACGGGCCCAAAACCGATCCCTGTGGAACGCCACTTGTTACAGATCCCCACTCAGATTTAACCCCATTAATGCACACCCTCTGCTTCCTATTGGTGAGCCATGACTCGATCCATGAAAACACTTTTCCCCCAATGCCGTGAGCAGCCACTTTCTTTAACAGTCTCTGATGTGGTACTCTATCAAAAGCCTTACTAAAATCCAAATAAACAATATCGAATTCTTTATCATGATCAACTGCCTCAAAAGCCTTACTGAAAAAAGTTAATAAATTAGTTAGGCAGGAACGGCCCCTGGTGAATCCATGCTGAGTATCATTAATCAAATTATGCCTATCGAGATGGCTTCTTATGTTATCAGCTATAATCGACTCTAATAATTTGCCTACAATTGATGTTAGACTCATTGGGCGGTAATTTGATGGTAACGACTTGTCCCCTGCTTTAAAAATAGGAATTACATTAGCCATCTTCCACGTATCAGACACTACACCTGTTTGAAGAGATAGGTTAAAAATGTTAGTTAAGGGTTCACAGAGTTTCATTTTGCATTCCTTAAGAACCTTTGAAAAAAGTTCATCAGGACCTGGCGATTTATTTTGCTTCAAACGGTCTATCTGTTTGATAACCATTTCGCTAGTGACTGTGATACTACATAATTTATCTTCTTCAGGCTCACTAAAATACCTAATTCTTGGGATATTATTAGTGTCTTCCTGAGTGAAAACCGAGAGAAAATAATTTTTAAAAATAGAGCACATATCATTCTCCTTGTCAGTAAGATGCCCATAATTATTTTTAAGGGGACCTATCTTATCTCTAACTTTTGTTCTATACACCTGGAAAAACCTTTTGGGTTAGTTTTCGAATCCCTAGCAACTTTAATTTCGTAGTCCCGTTTAGCTTTTCTTATCCCCTTTTTAACGTCCCTCTTAATGTCAATATACTGATTCATAAGATGACCCTCACCTCTTTTGATACGCCTATAAATTCCTTTCTTCTGCCCTAAAAGATATTTGAGCCTATTATTCATCCATTTTGGGTCATTTCTATTCGATCTAATTTCTCTATATGGGATAAATGTTCTTTGGGCAGCATGTATAGTGTTCAGAAAACTGTCATATTGATAGCTCTCTTCATTACCCCAGTCCACAGATGATAAGTGTTCTCTAAGTCCATTGTAATCTGCTAAGCGAAAATCTGGGACTGTTACTGAGTTATCCCTACTATGAAACTTCCATTCAATGCCAAAGGTAATTGATTTGTGGTCGCTTGCGCCGAGTTCCTCTGTAATTTCTAAATTATTAACAAGGGTTTCCTTGTTTGCCAGAACTAAGTCAAGCAGGTTATTTCCTTGTAGGTTCTGTCACAAACTGCTTCAAAAACAATCTTGAACTACTTCTAAGAAGTCGTTAGATTCTAAATTCCCAATCAATTTGACTAAAGTTGAAGTCTCCCAGAATAACTACGTTATCGTGCATTGTGGCCTTAACAATTTCCTCCCATAGTAGTCTCCCTTGGTCCCTATCTAAGTTTGGGGGACGGTATATCACACCTAAAATCAATTTTTCATGCCCCTCTGAAAATTCTATCCAGACAGACTCTGTATGTGTTATTTCAGACTTTATTCCCTTTTTTATGCAACAGTTCAAGCGATCTCGGACATACAGTGCCACTCCACCCCCCTTCCCGAAACTTCTGTCTACTTGGAACAATTTAAAACCCTGTATATGACATTCAGCAGGCATGTCCCTATCTTTCGTATTGAACCACGTCTCAGTTATGGCAAATACATCAATGTTACCTGCACTTCCAACTAATCTCAAATCGTCCATCTTATTCCTAGCACTACGACTATTTGTATAATACACTTTTAAAGACCCTCCTGTCTCTTCACCCTTCCTGCTCCATTCTGTTTTTCCACTATACCTATTACTGTCCTTGTTATTGTTAAGATTTTTTATATCAAAACCTAGATCTATATTTCGACATTAAGTATTTTCCATTTCTAAACCCATACCTCTAACTAATCCTAGTTTAAAGTCCTAACAACACCCTCAACTGAGCTAGCAAGAAAATCCACACCTGCCCTGGATAAGTGAACCCCATCCCTGGCATACATGTCATTTCGGCCATAGAAGTGGTCCCAGTTGCAAATGAATGGTACTGCATTATCCTTACAGTGTTTGTCCAGCCAGCAATTGACACCAATTGCCCTGGACAGCCATTCATCTCCAACTCCTCTCCTTGGCAAAATACCACATATGACAGGGTTCCCACCCTTCTTCCTAATTATGTCTATTGCTGACCTATACCTGCTAGTCAGGTCCTCACTCCTACGTCTGCCAACATCGTTGCCTCCAGCACTGAGACAGATAATAGGATTGCTCCCATTACCTCTCATGATGTCGTCCAGACGGCTAACAATATCCTCCATCCCAGCCCCAGGAAAGCAAACCCTCTGTCTCCTACTTCTATCTTTCAAGCAGAAGGCCCTATCCATGTACCTAATTTGACTATCCCCAACAAGAACAATGTTCTTACCTTCCTTGGTGTCGTTCGTGATGTTCCCAGTAGTCGACTCACATTCATCAGGTAACATGGAGAATCGGTTCGATGTTTCCACAACAGATTCCTTGTTCTTCGTTGATTCTACCTCTCCATCCGTCCTCTTGATCTTTAACTTTGTCCCATGCATTCCAGCCACTGTCCAGGTTCCTTTCTTGGCTTGAGGATTCTCAACAGGAGGATTACTACGAATCCTCTTGTTTTCCTCAGTCAGTCGCTGTATCTCAAGCTTAGCTACCCTCAGTTCTTCCTTCAGCTGCTGGTAGAGTAGCTCAAGAGAGGACATCTTGTTCAGATTCACAGAGAGCACACAAGACACGTCTTCACTGAGTTAAGTCAGGTTGAAGTTTTGCTACTTTGTGTCTTCAAGAAGTCATGGAGCTATAGGCCAACCACGTCAAATATCTTTTAAAATTATGATCAATTGGATGAGACACAGCAAAATACAGTGGTACCCCGGATTTCGTACAGCTCCCAACTCCAACAATTATGTAAGTGTATTTTTGTAAGTGTATTTTTGGGAGTCTGAAACAGACTCTTCAGGAAGATTTAGACAAACTTAATTCGTGGTCAGAAAAGTGGCAGATGCAGTTCAATGTAGATAAATGCAAGGTTCTGAAGCTCGGGAGTGTCCATAACCCAAGCACTTATAAGTTAAATAACGTAGAACTTAGCCATACAGATTGCGAGAAGGACTTGGGGGTGATGGTAAGCAGCAACCTTAAACCAAGATAGCAATGCCTAAGCATACGTAATAAGGCAAATAGATTACTGGGATTTATATCAAGAAGTGTTAGCAACAGAAGTCCAGAGGTTATATTACAGCTTTATACATCATTAGTAAGGCCTCACCTAGATTACGCAGCTCAGTTCTGGTCTCCATATTACAGAATGGACATCAATTCGTTAGAAAACATTCAGCGTAGAATGACTAAATTAATACATAGCATTAGAAATCTTCCTTACGAAGAAAGATTGAAGACCCTTAAATTACATTCACTTGTAAGACGTAGAATGAGGGGAGACATGATCGAGGTATACAAGTGGAAAATGGGTATTAACAAAGGGGATATAAATAAGGTCTTGAGGATCTCTCTCCAAGAGAGAACCCGCAATAATGGATTCAAGTTAGATAAGTTTAGATTTAGAAAGGATATAAGAAAGTATTGGTTTGGAAATAGGGTAGTTGATGAGTGGAACAGTCTGCCTAGTAGGGTTATTGAAGCTAGGACCTTGGGTAGTTTCAAATTTACGTTGGATAAATTCATGAGTGAGAGGGGTTGGATTTGAGTGGGACTCGCACATGAGTAAATAGAATTATCAAAGCTTATTTCTTGGGTAGCATTGAAAATTGGGTTGAGCAAATATTCTGTTAGTGGGACGGATTGTGAAGGACATGCCTAGTATGGGCCGACAGGCCTGCTGCAGTGTTTCTCCTTTCTTATGTTCTTATGTATGACTAATCTAATTTACATTCGTCCTTATGGGAACAAATTCGTTCGGTAACGGCACTCCAACACCCATCTGGAACGAATTATTGACGAAATCCGGGGTACCACTGTACATATGTGTATAATAACGAGGTCAATTATATACATAAATAACTTTGTGAACCTGTCTGAAGAACTTGATCGAATGATTTCGCTAACATTCCTCTCCTTCAATGACACATCTCAAGACATATCATTCTCAACGTCATCCAGGAATGTTCACCTAGCAGCAAATAGGTACCTGGGTTGTTAGTCGACTGGTGTGGGTCGCATCCTGGGTGACAAGATTAAGGACCCCAATGGAAATAAGACAGACAGTCCTCGATGACGCACTGACTTTCTTGGGTTATCCTGGGTGGCTAACTTCCGGGGTTAAAAAATCCGAAGAAATCTTATTATTATTATTATTATTATTATTATTATTATTATTATTATTATTATTATTATTATTATTATATAAGACATGAATATAGTATATTAAAATATTTAAATAGTTAATAATAATTCTGATTAATTGATTCACTGAATTTCAACCATCACGAGATAATTACCTTATTATGATTTTTTTTTCATGAATAATATACTTACAAAGTAAATATAATAATGGCGCCTCATAACATCACCTATGACACAAATACATTTTTATGGGTCTGATACATTGCTGACTTAGATTCCTGGCAAACTTATGAAATAATACACAGGAGAGCGATACATCCTAAAGGTGTCGTCGTTAAGGTTCCGCTTATTTTAAATGTCCGTGATCATTTAAATTGTTGCATAAAAACGGGTATAAAGTCTGAATTAACACATACAGAGTCTGTCTGGATAGAATTTTCAGAGGGGTGTGAAAAATTGATTTTAGGCGTGATTTACCGTTCTCCAAACTTAGATAGGGAACAAGGGAGACTACTTTGGGAGGAAATTGTTAAGGCCACAAGACACGATAACGTAGTAATTCTAAAGGACTTTAACTTTAGTCAGATTGATTGGAATTTCATGACAGGGAATTTAGAATCTAACGACTTTTTAGAAGTAGTTCAGGATTGCTTTTTGAACATAAGAACATAAGAACATAAGAATGGAGGAACACTGCAGAAGGCCTACTGGCCCATACAAGGCAGGTCCTTATCAAAACCAGAAGCAGTTTGTAACAGAACCTACAAGGAGAAATAACCTACTTGACTTGGTTCTGGCAAGCAAGGAAACCCTTGTTAATAATTTAGAAATTACAGAGGAACTCGGCTCAAGCGACCACAAGTCAATTAATTACCTTTAGCATTGAATGGATGTATGATAGTAGGGATAATTCAGTAATGGTCCCAGATTTTCGCTTAGCAGATTATAATGGACTTAGAGAACACTTATCAACTGTGGACTGGGGTGAAGAAGAGAGGTATCAATATGACAGTTTTCTTAACACTATACAGGCTGCCCAAAGAACATTTATCCCGTATAAAGAAATTAGATCAAGTAGAAATGACCCAAAATGGATGAATAATAGGCTCAAATATCTTTTAGGGCAGAATAAAGGAATTTATAGGCGCATAAAAGAGGTGAGGGTCATCTTATAAATCAGTATACTGACATTAAGAGGGACGTTAAAAGGGAATAAGAAAAGCTAAACGGGACTATGAAATTAAAGTTGCTAGGGATTCAAAAACTAACCCAAAAAGTTTTTCCAGGTTTATAGAACAAAAGTTAGGGATAAGATAGGTCCCCTTAAAAATAACTTTGGGCATCTTACTGACAAGGAGAATGATATGTGCTCTATTTTTAATAATTATTTTCTCTCGGTTTTCACACAGGAAGACATTAATAATATCCCAGTAATTAATTTTTACAGAGGCCCAGAAGAAGATAAATTATGTAATATCACAGTCACTAGCGAAATGATTATGAAACAGCTGGACCGACTGAAACAAAATAAATCGCCGGGTCCTGATGAGCTTTTGCAAGGGTTCTTAAGGAATGCAAATGGAACTCTGTGAACCAATATCTAACATTTTTAATTTATCTCTTCAAACAGGTGTAGTGTCTGATATGTGGAAGATGGCTAATGTAATTCCTATTTTTAAAGCAGGGACAAGTCACTACCGTCAAACTACCGCCCAATAAGCCTGACCTCAATTGTAGGCAAATTACTAGAGTCAATTATAGCTGATATTATTAGAAGCCATCTAGATAACCATAATTTGATTAATGATACCCAGCATGGATTCACGAGGGGCCGTTCCTGCCTATCTAATTTATTAACCATCTTCAGTAAAGCTTTTGAGGCTGTTGATCACGATAAAGAATTCGATATTGTTTATTTAGACTTTAGTAAGGCTTTTGATAGAGTACCGCACCAGAGACTGTTAAAGAAAGTGGCAGCTCATGGCATTGGGGGAAAAGTTCTGTCATGGATCGAGTCATGGCTCACCAATAGGAAGCAGAGAGTGTGCATAAATGGGGTTAAATCCGAATGGGGACTTGTAACAAGTGGTGTTCCACAGGGATCAGTCTTAGGCCCATTGTTATTTATAATATATATCAATGACCTTGATGAGGGAATTACTAGTGATATGAGCAAATTCGCCGACGACACGAAGATAGGTAGGATAATTGATTCAAACATAGATGTCATAGAACTTCAGGAAGATTTAGACAAACTTAATTCGTGGTCAGAAAAGTGGCAGATGCAGTTCAATGTAGAGAAATGCAAGGTTCTGAAGCTCGGGAGTGTCCATAACCCAAGCACTTATAAGTTAAATAACGTAGAACTTAGCCATACAGATTGCGAGAAGGACTTGGGGGTGATGGTAAGCAGCAACCTTAAACCAAGACAGCAATGCCTAAGCGTACGTAATAAGGCAAATAGATTACTGGGATTTATATCAAGAAGTGTTAGCAACAGAAGTCAAGAGGTTATATTACAGCTTTATACATCATTAGTAAGGCCTCACCTAGATTACGCAGCTCAGTTCTGGTCTCCATATTACAGAATGGACATAAATTCGTTAGAAAACATTCAGCGTAGAATGACTAAATAAATACATAGCATTAGAAATCTTCCTTACGAAGAAAGATTGAAGACCCTAAAATTACATTCACTTGTAAGACGTAGAATGAGGGGAGACATGATCGAGGTATACAAGTGGAAAATGGGTATAAACAAAGGGGATATAAATAAGGTATTGAGGATATCTCTCCAAGAGAGAACCCGCAATAATGGATTCAAGTTAGATAAGTTTAGATTTTGAAAGGATATAGGAAAGTATTGGTTTGGAAATAGGGTAGTTGATGAGTGGAACAGTCTGCCTAGTAGGGTTATTGAAGCTAGGACCTTGGGTAGTTTCAAATTTAGGTTGGATAAATTCATGAGTGAGAGGGGTTGGATTTGAGTGGGACTCGCGCATGAGTGGGTAGAATTGTCAAAGCTTATTTCTTGGGTAGCATTGAAAATTGGGTTGAGCAAATATTCTGTTAGTGGGACGGATTGTGAAGGACCTGCCTAGTATGGGCCAACAGGCCTGCTGCAGTGTTCCTCCTTTCTTATGTTCTTATGTTCTTATTATGATAAAAAGCATCCAGACGTTCAGCAAAAAAATTTAATATGCAACTTACGTAGCCGATGTTCGCGAGACACTGACGGCACTATGCAGTAACTCAACCCAGAATGTATAGGTAATAAAAATAATTATCATAAATACCGATGACTGTCCAACACATACGTTCAGCTGTCCACAAGAGGGTCACCTATCCTCACAAGAGGGTCACCTATCCTCACAAGAGGGTCACCTATCCTCACAAGAGGGTCACCTATCCTCACAAGAGGGTCACCTATCCTCACAAGAGGGTCACCTATCCTCACAAGAGGGTCACCTATCCTCACAAGAGGGTCACCTATCCTCACAAGAGTCACCTATCCTCACAAGAGGGTCACCTATCCTCACAAAAGGGTCATCTATCCTCAGAAGAGGGTCACCTATCCTCACAAGAGGGTCACCTATCCTCTCAAGAGGGTCACCTATCCTCACAAGAGGGTCACCTATCCTCACAAGAGGGTCACCTATCCTCCAAGGTATCTATCCTCACAAGAGGTCACTATCTCACAAGGGTCATCTATCCTCACAAGAGGGTCACCTATCCTCACAAGAGGGTCACCTATCCTCACAAGAGGGTCACCTATCCTCACAAGAGGGTCACCTATCCTCACAAGAGGGTCACCTATCCTCACAAGAGGGTCACCTATCCTCCTTACACTAATAACAATTATTTATTCAAACAATTTTATATATTAACAGTTAACACTTTAAGATATCTGCTGAAATATTTATTTTCCTAGTAAACATACAATTAATTAATAACATTTGACATCTAGTATTATCAATTTTACTAGATTGTGATTGGTTGTGGCACGTTTGACAGGATGATCTAATCAGTCTAATCAACCAATAGGTGATACATTAACCAGTGAGGTATTAAATAAATGACAAGCTAGAGCAAGGTATTCAACGTTTACCTAAAATTTCAATGTTTTATGAGGCAACCATCAATTAATTACAAGTAACAGTAGAATATGAGAGTACTTTTAGATGTAGTTAAATATTAACTAAATAATTATCAGTATTATATCAATTTAGATTCATTCTACTCTACACAATATTATCTAACATAATTCAGAAAATATTGCTTCTACAATAAAACAATTCCATCCTTCTAGAGACTGGATACCTGTTTTACTAAGCTGTCTTCTAATAACTAATGTTAGCTCACTTTGAATATCTGGATCTACATCTCCAGGTGTGGAAACATCTGAATTTTCTCATGTATCGGTGTTCAACTCATCATCACTTAACTCATGTTTATCCCCTGAACCAGAAATTCCAGTAACTACCAGCAACACTGATTTCCAGTGAAATTAAATTATTAATGTAGCAAGGCGTCTCATGCCTTCATCTCATCACCATGACTTTGCTTACTACAACATGACTTTCCTTACTACAACATGACTTTCCTTACTACAACATGACTTTGCTTACTACAACTTGCAGAATGTGATCAGTTTTTTTTATCACGCTAATCAAAGGACTCAGTTTTCGATTATATTCCTAGCTTGATTACTTGTTTTGGCAGCTCCTTAAAAATGATCTCGCAAGAAGCAAGATTTGTTTTATGCAACATAGTAACTCAGTATTCTGTCACTAAGTAACACTGTAATAATTATTACAGTCAGCGTCACTATCCTCTGTGTGTTTCTGTAAATAGGTACAGCATCTCAGCTCACCCACTAAACAAGTGAGATGATGTCGGTGTTTCTAAGTTGGTGGTTCCATTGACGTATGTTAGAAGACATATGTTGATCCTATTTTCCATAGCCACTTGTACAACCGTTCCCTGAATTGTCTGCAATCGTGTTATTACGATTTCATCAGTTATTCTTAATATGGTTTAAAGTTGCAAAGCAAACACCAAGGAAGTTGAATGATAGCTCTAGGCCTTTAGTGCTGCAGTCCAGACATCATCAGGAGCTTGCAATGTTGCAGAAATGAGTCGGAAGCCCCAAGCAGATTATTAGTTCAGGGGAACGTTCTGGCTCGACAGAGGTAGGAGAAGCCAGGCAGACCAGTACCAAGTGCCAGAAAGATGAAGCAGAGTATTAAAGCATTAGAAGACAGCCATTGTCTTAAATGTCGCAGTTCCACACCGAGGAATTAGTGACTGTTCTCCTGCTTTTTTGTGTTAGACCAGCGTCTGCTCAAGAGGTGGGTGGGATAGATAAACTATAGACGTCTCCCTCTTGGTAAACTATACATAGCTCCCTTTTGTTTTAAGTGAGATGGTCATAGACCCGTTTTCCTAATAATTCAGAATTTTCCAAAAACAATTGCCAGATACTACATCTATATTCAAAATTTAATTTTTATATAAGGTATCGAAGTCTGGCCGAATTTTTTGATAATTGTCATGTCACTCATATTATTAAAGCTTTTGAATTGACTGTCCCCTAATGCTTTAATACCCAGCTTCATCTTTCTGTCACTTGGCACGGGTCTGCCTGGCATCGAGCTAGAACGTTCCTCTAAACTAATCTGCTTGGACTTCCTACTCATTTCTGCAACATTGCAAGCTCGTGATGATGTGCTGACTGCAACACGAATGGCATTAAACTATCATTCAACTCCCCCTGTGGTTGTTTTGCATCTTATATTGATCACCATTATTGCTTAATGGTTTAAAGTATTGTACCCCTCATACATTACAATTTAATTAACATTATTACTACAAATTTCAAATTTCGAAAAATAATAATACTTTGGAAGCAAGATAAGATTCTTGTTCTCGCCAAAATTATAATTGTACAACCTACCTTAGCTTATATTACCTGACCAGCAAACAACCTCAACGTATCAGTTAATTATTCCATATAAGATTTTCCAATCGACAACATATTTTTTTTTTTAAACCCCAGAAAACCACTTGAAGACTGATGATCCAGTACTAAAGAGTAATAACGATCTTTCAACAGAAATAGATGCACATTCGTTAAAATACAATAGTCTTTTATAGTATTCTTGGTAAAGGAATATTTCATTAATGCTATATGAAGCAAGCTTCGCCATATTTGTAAACATTAAAACTAAGAATAAGTAATTCACATATTTTGTTAACATCTGCCAAATAGAGAATTTATTTTTGTACACTTTTCCCTTCATTTCAGCTGGCTACAGCAAACCCTCGACTCTTTTGTTTGGTAAACATGAAATTCCCTCATCTGAGGGTGTTCAGCAGGGTGATCCACTCGCTCCACTTCTCTTCTGTTTGGCAGTAACAGAACTAACTTCCAGCCTACTCAGCGAGCTCAACATCTGGTACCAGGATGATGGCACTCTGGCAGGTACTGAAGATTCTCTGCTAGAGGACCTACAACTGGTGAAGACACAGGGAGAAACCTTGGGACTCATCCTCAATCCCTCCAAGTGTGAAATCATCAGAGCGAACCGGGAAATAATCAGAGCTGTGCGAACAATCCTCCCTGAAGTCTCTACTACCACTCCATCTAACAGCACTCTCTTGGGGGCACCGCTGGGCCATCAGGCCATCGACACGGTTCTCAAGGACAAATTGAATGACCTGAAGAGAATGGAGGGGAGAATAAGTGATCTTGATGCCCATGATGCCCTGTATCTCCTCACAAGGTGTCTTACTCTACCAAGACTCACTTCCTGAGGTGCGCACCCTCTTTCGACAACCCAACACTCGACGAATATGACTCACTCCTAAGATCAATCTTTAAGAAGGCACTGAATCTGTCACTGGAAGATCAACAATGGGGTCAGGCAACCCTCCCAGAGCGACTGGGAGGTATAGGGGTGCGCAAAACAACGTAAAGCAACCTTAAGTGCAGAGGTCTGACGGAAGTCAAAAGCTTCCTGACGGAGCCACTATGCTACCCTGGTAGGATGGTAAACAGATTGCCTGAGACTACACCTGTGCTGCCACATTGGCAGACACCTACTTGCCATACTCCGTAGCTGAAGGGGGTGGAACTACGAGCCACAAGAAGACCCAGAAGACCCGCAAATATGAAGGCCTTTCCCCTTGCTATAACTTCATCCCAATAGGGTCGGAGACCCTTGGGGCATGGAACAAGTGTGCTCTAAAGTTCCTCAAAGAGCTGGGTGAAAAACTCATCATAGAAACCAAATACCACAGGGCAGCCAGCTTCCTCTTTCAGAGACTCAGTGTTGCGATCCAGAGGAAAAATGCCTGAAGCATTCTGGACACGCGGCCCACCGCCTGGGAGCTGGACTAAGTATTCGAGATGTAGCTCTGAGTTATTATCTATGTTGTTCTTCGCTCTACTGTATTTTTGACAATGTATTTTGTCTTTAAATAAAGTATACACAGAATATAGAATATAGGGGGTGGTAGGAGAAGACAATATTCAAACAGCTTCAGGAAGAACCGTGAGTTTTTCCTGAGGGTGAGGGTCCCCAACATAGTTCCAGAGGTGGTACCTCCCTATATTTACTTTGAAGACGTATATATATATTTCTCTTATTACAAGAGTACTTTGATTTTTACAAATCGACAATGAAATTTAGATTCAATATATTTGGATGTTAATTCAATTTTTTTCTAACAAATTTTTTATGAAATAGTGTGCGTGGGTTGAGGTTAATTTGGCTTGAAGTGTACAAGTTAATAAAGATTAACTTAGAGGGTACGATAAAGAATACAAAATATTCATTATGTTAAAGAATTGGAAAATTATCTCAGTTGCATTTAGTTTATTTGTTAATGATGAATATATATGATCAATAACCACTGTAGGTAATTTATCTGAGCTCTGGTCATAGCGATTGTTTCAAGTGTTAAATGAACCCTTCCTATAGGTAAACTGCTTTCATTTCCCATCCACCTCGATCTACGAAATCATCACTTAGGTTCAATATATTTAAGTTTAGCCCACAGGATTCTCCTCACACAAAAACTATTATAATTTTCCTAAATATTATTAATATGCACTACTTTATTACGTACATGAGCAATTTTGCTGCATTTATTTCGAATATCTTGTAACGCTAACTCATTATTAGACAAAATTATTGTTCAGTTGATATTAATCTGTCTCACGATACTTCTAATAAATTTTGCTAACTTGACTCGAACATAAATCAGTATGTTTCCTCATATTTTCATGCTGGTAATGGTAGAGGGAGTGGAAGGGAAAAGAGCCTTCTACTTTTTATCCTTGTATCAAACACCTAAATAATACACGACGGTTCAAAGTCAAGATAACGGTAGTTAGTTCTAGGTCGATAACTTAGATGTGGACTTCCGAAACCTTACGCTACCCGAGTTTCTCATAACCTCCTGTATAAGGCGCCCAGGAAAGGAGGTCATCTCAGTCTCAGATAAAGTCTGGGACCAACATGTCAGTCCCTGAAGAGTAAAAGTTTACACCTGAGGAAAGCATGATTCATTGGGCCCATGGCTGTAGCTCAACTTTGAAGGGATGAACTAGTTGGATCCCATCCATGTAAGACATTGCCAAGTTTTAAGATCATTGGAACACGGAATTTTTACGATAATCAATATTTTAATAAAAAAAAAATTCAACATTTTTGCACAGAATGATAATGGTACTTACTGTAGCTACACATCCCTGATACTTACTGTAGCTACACATCCCTGATACTTACTGTAGCTACACATCCCTGGTACTTACTGTAGCTACACATCCCTGGTACTTACTGTAGCTACACATCCCTGGTACTTACTGTAGCTACACATCACTGGTACTTACTGTAGCTACACATCCTGGTACTTACTGTAGCTACACATCCCTGGTACTTACTGTAGCTACACATCACTGGTACTTACTGTAGCTACACATCCCTGGTACTTACTGTAGCTACACATCCCTGGTACTTACTGTAGCTACACATCACTGGTACTTACTGTAGCTACACATCCCTGGTACTTACTGTAGCTACACATCCCTGGTACTTACTGTAGCTACACATCCCTGGTACTTACTGTAGCTACACATCCCTGGTACTTACTGTAGCTACACATCACTGGTATTACTGAATTACAGTTTAACACTGAGTTAATCTCATAGTTGTGGACTGCAAATTAACTAATATCTATGAAAATTACAGAAATTATTTAATAGAGGAAAGGAAATAAGCTCAATCATCTTAATTTCAAATTATAAAAATTGATGCGCGTATTAACGAAAGTTTTCTAAAATATTTTAGAGGTGGAGATACAAGATTATAATTAATTTCTCAAAATCCTGTGAGTGACAATGAGTAAAACAATATGTCAAATTTCATTTAGGAAACATGTTATAATGTTTACATTTTCAGTTATATATTTTATTTAACATATATCAAATATTATATAAAGTGGACCTAAAACACAGAGCGACGGGATTTAACAGCGAACTGTTTCGTCCCATGTATCTTCCCCTCGTCAGGTCATTCCGTGAATCGGTTGCCCCACGTATCTTTCCCTCGTCAGGTCATTCCGTGCTCGGTCGCCCACTAGCCCATCCGCCCACGTGCAGCCACCAACCCACTGTTGTATAGAGACCGCTACTCATGCTAGCAGAGCGAGACCTGCAGTGTGAATCCTACTGAACGAGTCAAACTGTGCAAACTCTACTGCGGGTTCACTCCTACTTACTAGAATACGCAATTCAGTCAACAGAGAGGTAGAGATATTAAAGTCAACATATATACCAGTAAAGACAGGTAGAGACAAACGGTGCAAGGCTTACCAGGGAAGATTCTAACTTAGGATTTTTTTTTTTTTTAAAGATTCTCTCTTGTTTACTCGACGCTGATGCCTCTTCTTGATCACTTCTTCTGAAGCTCATTAAGAGTTGGTTTACTTTCATGAGCAGTGGTTCAAATTCAGAAAAACCTCCAGAAAGAGAAAGTCCTGATATAAATGAACTGCTGGATTAATTAGTTACTTCAAATTCTGGAAAAGTGACTGTAAAAAAGGTTGCCTCGAGGGTCTCCGTTGACCTCCGACAGTTGACAATAAGACGCTGATGACTGGACAAGCAGATCGTCAAGTTGGTCATGAAGGAGCGCCTTCAAGGAGGAGCAGCAGCATGAAATAGACAACAATAATGAGAGATTAGGAGTAGAAAGAGTTGAAGAAGCATGTGGAGGGGGAGCACTTTCATGATGAAGCAGGGGCAGGAGGAAGTGAAGCACTGTCATGATGATGCAGGTGCAGGAGGAAGTGAAGCACAATCATGATGATGCAGGTGCAGGATGAAGTGAAGCACAATCATGATGAAGCAGGTGCAGGATGAAGTGAAGCACAATCATGATGATGCAGGTGCAGGAAGAAGTGAAGCACAATCATGATGATGCAGGTACAGGAGGAAGTGAAGCACAATCATGATGAAGCAGGTGCAGGAAGAAGTGAAGCACAATCATGATGATGCAGGTGCAGGAAGAAGTGAAGCACAATCATGATGATGCAGGTACAGGAGGAAGTGAAGCACAATCATGATGAAGCAGGTGCAGGAAGAAGTGAAGCACAATCATGATGATGCAGGTACAGGAGGAAGTGAAGCACAATCATGATGATGCAGGTGCAGGATGAAGTGAAGCACAATCATGATGATGCAGGTGCAGGAGGAAGTGAAGCACAATCATGATGATGCAGGTACAGGAGGAAGTGAAGCACAATCATGATGATGCAGGTGCAGGAGGAAGTGAAGCACAATCATGATGAAGCAGGTGCAGGATGAATTGAAGCACAATCATGATGATGCAGGTGCAGGAAGAAGTGAAGCACAATCATGATGATGTAGGTACAGGAGGAAGTGAAGCACAATCATGATGATGCAGGTGCAGGAAGAAGTGAAGCACAATCATGATGATGCAGGTACAGGAGGAAGTGAAGCACAATCATGATGATGCAGGTGCAGGAGGAAGTGAAGCACAATCATGATGAAGCAGGTGCAGGATGAAATGAAGCACAATCATGATGATGCAGGTGCAGGAAGAAGTGAAGCACAATCATGATGATGCAGGTACAGGAGGAAGTGAAGCACAATCATGATGATGCAGGTGCAGGAGGAAGTGAAGCACAATCATGATGATGCAGGTGCAGGAGGAAGTGAAGCACAATCATGATGAAGCAGGTGCAGGAGGAAGTGAAGCACAATCATGATGATGCAGATACAGGAGGAAGTGAAGCACAATCATGAGGATGCAGGTGCAGGAAGAAGTGAAGCAAAATCATGATGATGCAGGTGCAGGAGGAAGTGAAGCACAATCATGATGATGCAGGTGCAGGAAGAAGGTAAGCACAATCATGATGATGCAGGTGCAGGAGGAAGTGAAGCACAATCATGATGATGCAGGTGCAGGAGGAAGTGAAGCACAATCATGATGAAGCAGGTGCAGGAGGAAGTGAAGCACAATCATGATGATGCAGATACAGGAGGAAGTGAAGCACAATCATGATGATGCAGGTGCAGGAGGAAGTGAAGCACTGTCATGATGATGCAGGTGCAGGAAGAAGTGAAGCACAATCATGATGATGCAGGTGCAGGAGGAAGTGAAGCACAATCATGATGATGCAGGTGCAGGAGGAAGTGAAGCACTGTCATGATGAATGATGAGTAATAGAAGGTGGAGCTCACTCGTGATGGTGGAGGAGATGGAGCCCACAAATGATGGAGAGAAAAGCAGGAAGAATGGAGCACCATGATGAAGATAAGCAGGAGGTGAAGCACCTTCATAAGGAAGGAGCAGGAAGAAGAGGAACTCCTTCATGATGAAGGAGACTGATAATTAGAAACACCATCATAATAAAGATTAAAGAGAAGGCAAAACGTTGTCATGATGTAAGAGTCGCAGACTGAAGTGGAGCTCTATAATGAAAGTGGAGGTGGAGCACCTCTATAATGGTGTAGTAGCCTTATGTGGTGGAGCACAACCACGATGGAGATGATGGAAGTGGTGGAGCACTTTCACATTTGACGAGAAAGTGGATGTGGAGCGTTTGCATTACTGAGTGTAAACTGGAGATTATGGAGCACCTTCACTATGAGAGATGGATGAGTAGTATTAGGTGGAGCACACATGATGAAGCATAAGCGGGAGGAGGTGGAGCACACATGAAGCATAAGCGGGAGGAGGTGGAGCACACATGAAGTATAAGCGGGAGGAGGTGGACCGCACATGATGAAGCATGAGCGGGAGGAGGTGGAGCACACATGAAGTATAAGCGGGAGGAGGTGGAGCACACATGAAGTATAAGCGGGAGGAGGTGGAGCACACATGAAGCATAAGCGGGAGGAGGTGGAGCACACATGATGAATTATAAGCGGGAGGAGGTGGAGCACACATGATGAAGTATAAGCGGGAGGAGATGAGTATGGGCGCCTAGCTTCATCTATGCGCCCATATGTATCTGATAAAGTACTGTGTACTCTGATGCAAAGTTTGCAGGTTCGAGTCCTGCTGTGGACGGAGAGATTATATATATATATATATATATATATATATATATATATATATATATATATATATATATATATATATATATATATATATATATATATATATAATATATATATATATACATATATATATATATAAAAATATATATATACATATATATATATATATATATATATATATATACATATATAATATATGCATATATATATATACATATATATATATACATATATATATATGCAAAAGATCACAGTAAACAGGTGATATCAAAATATGCAAGACAACCACTAGTTCCTTGATAATGTGAGTAGTCACGAAGCGCTTGGAATTCTTCTATTTTTCATAGTGGTTGTCTTGCATATATATATATACATATATATTATATATATATATATATATATATATATATATATATTATATATATATATATATATATATATATATATATATATATATATATATATAATATATATATATATATATATATATATATATATATATATATATATATATATATATATATATATATATATATATATATATATATATATATATATATATATTATTATTATTTTTTTTTTTTTTTTTTTTTTTTTTATTAACACATCGGCCGATTCCCACCAAGGCAGGGTGGCCCGAAAAAGAAAAACTTTCATCATCATTCACTCCATCACTGTCTTGCCAGAAGGGTGCTTTACACTACAGTTATAAAACTGCAACATTAACACCCCTCCTTCAGAGTGCCGGCACTGTACTTCCCATCTCCAGAACTCAAGTCCGGCCTGCCGGTTTCCTGAATCCTTTCATAAATGTTACTTTGCTCACACTCCAACAGCACGTCAAGTATTAAAACCATATGCCTCCATTCACTCCTATCAAATACGCTCACACATGCTTGCTGGAAGTCCAAGCCCTCGCACACAAAACTTCCTTTACCCCTCCCTCCAACCTTTCCTAGGCCGACCCCTACCCCGCCTTCCCTCCACTACAGATTTATACACTCTCGAAGTCACTCTGTCTCGTTCCATTCTCTCTACATGTCCAAACCACCTCAACAACCCTCCTCAGCTCTCTGAACAATATATATATATATATATATATATATATATATATATATATATATATATATATATATATATATATATATATATATATATATATATAAATATATATATATACATCGTGCCGAATAGGTAAAACTTGCGATTTTGGGTAAGATAGCAACGCTCTTCTTGCCGAATACGACAAGCGAAAATTTGTGTATGCAATAATTTCGCAAAAATCATTCAATTATTAAATTATTGTAAACTTATCTAAAATATATTTAGTTGGATTAGGCTAAATTAAATTGCGCTTGTTATAATAAGGTTAGGCAAGTTTTCTAAGGATCTTTTGGTACAAAATTATTAATTTTTACATTAACATAAATGAAAAAAATTAAACGTATAAAAGACATTTTTAGGAAGGACTTAATTTTAAGTGAGTTGTTGCTAATTGACCAGTTTTACTTATTTGGCACATGACATATATATATATATGTCGTGCCGATTAGGTAAAACTTGCTATTTTGGCTTAAATAGCAACGCTCACCTTGCCATATAAGATAAGTGAAAATTTGTGTATGCAATAATTTCGCCAAAATCATTCTGAAGATAACGAAAAAAAATATATTTCATTGTGTTTGTTTATTATTAAATTAATGTTAACGTATCTAAAATATATTTAGTTGGGTTCGGCTAAATTATATTGCGCTTGTTGTAATAAGGTTAGGTAGGTTTTCAAAGTTTCTCTTGGTACAAAATTATAAATTCTTACATTAACATAAATGAAAAAAATATATATTTAAACGTATAAGAGAAAATTTTAGAAAGGACTTAATTTTAGATGAGTTCTTGCTAATTGACCAGTTTTACCTAATCGGCACGACATATATATATATATATATATATATATATATATATATATATATGTCGTGCCGATTAGGTAAAACTTGCGATTTTGGCTTAAATAGCAAAGCTCACCTTGCCATATAAGACAAGTGAAAATTTGTGTATGCAATAATTTCGCCAAAATCATTCTAAACATAACGAAAAAAATATATTTCATTGTGTTTGTTTATTATTAAATTAATGTTAACGTATCTAAAATATATTTAGTTGGGTTAGGCTAAATTAAATTGCGTTTGTTGTAATAAGGTTAGGTAGGTTTTCAAAGTTTCTCTTGGTACAAAATTATAATTTTTTACATTAACATAAATGAAAAAAATATATCTTTAAACGTATAAGAGAAAATTTTAGAAAGGACTTAATTTTAAATGAGTTCTTGCTAATTGACCAGTTTTACCTAATCGGCACGACATATATATATATGTCGTGCCGATTAGGTAAAACTTGCGAATTTGGCTTAAATAGCAACGCTCTTCTTGCCATATAAGACAAGCGAAAATTTGTGTATGCAATAATTTCGCAAAAATCATTATGAACCTAAAGAAAAAAATATATTTAATTGTGTTTGTTTATTATTAAATTATTGTTAACGTATCTAAAATATATTTAGTTGGGTTAGGCTTAATTAAATTGCGCTTGTTGTAATAAGGTTAGGTAGGTTTTCAAAGTTTCTCTTGGTACAAAATTATAAATTTTTACATTAACATAAATGAAAAAAATATATCTTTAAACGTATAAGAGAAAATTTTAGAAAGGACTTAATTTTAGATGAGTTCTTGCTAATTGACCAGTTTTACCTAATCGGCACGACATTATATATATATATATATATATATATATATATATATATATATATATATATATATATATATATATATATATATATATATCGTTCTTGGATGATGGCACCCTAGCTGGCACTACAGAATCTTTCGTAGAAGACATCAGGAAAATTTAAGATATGGTAGAGAGCCTGGACCTATCTTTAAACCCCACCAAATGTGAAATAGTTTCCACCAATCCACAGATGATGCAGAACATTAGGGCTGTTTTACCAGGGGCACGAGCCATTGATCCAGCCAACAGCACTCTCTTTGGTGCTCCTCTTGGGCACATGCCATCAATCTGGCCTGGAAAAAAAATCTCAGACCTCAGGACGATGGAAGGTAGGATGAACGACATAGATACACATGATGCTTTCTACCTACTCACCAGGTGCCTGTCAATCCCAAAACTTACATACTTCCTGAGATGCTCCCCTGCCTTCAGCAGTCCGAAACTCAAGGAATATGACTCTCTCCTCAAGACTATGCTAGAGAGTGTATTGAATCTTTCCCTCGAAGATGGACAGTGGTTGCAAGCCTCACTTCCAGTGAGGCTTGAGGGGCTGGGAGTACGCAAATCCTCCCAGATTGCCCTACCAGCTTTCTTATCCTCTTCCATAGCATCAAATGAGCTAATAAAACAAATTCTTCCAGACAACCTCAGTGATTCAGCAGGAATACAGGGCCCTAGCTACACCAGTGCCATCACTGAATGGGAGACTCTTGCTACTCCAACACCAAAACCTAGTGAAGAACTGGCCTACAAACAGTCAAGCTGGGACGGCCCCATCACTGAAAAGACACTTGCCAATATGCTTAGGGCCGTAACATCAGACAGGGAGACTGCCTGTCTCCTAGCTGTGAGTGCACATCACTCTGGGGACTTCCTCCAAACAGTTCCCATTTCGGCCATGGGAACACGCCTCAACCCTAAGACCCTTCGTATTGCAGTGGCTCTGCGCCTTGCTGCCCCAATTCACACGGAATATACATGTATTTGCAGCGATGCGCAAGCCGACCAATATGGTCTACATGGTCTTAACTGTTCTAAAACCAAGGGTTGACATGCAAGACACAATGAAGTCAACGACATCATAAAGAGAACCCTTGCTACAGCTGGATGCCCAGCCGAGAGAGAGCCTCGATCACTAGCAGCCAACAATGCCCACAACCCAGCAAACCACCCCGACGGGATCACCATCTATCCTTGTATTACAAATAAAATAACCATTTGTAATTAACGACTGTTTGGGATACTGAGTAAACTATCAGATTTTCAATATTTATTATATTATTATTAATATAAAAACATATACTCTGAATAAAAACATATAATCTAATAATCTGTGTTAAAACATATTTACACAAAATCACAGTACAAGATAAAAGTCACAAGTAAAATCAAGTATTCGGTGTAGTGTCAAGTCGCTGCCATCTTCTAGTGTCACGCAGGACACTACCACACCTTGTCATGATACTCCTTCTCCACCGTGTCCTCAGACACCCTTGTCTCTGTCTTATGGCACGCATACGGGGTTCCACGACACCCGTTCTCCCTGTGCCATAAGACTCCCTCGCTGTGTCACACGACACCTCTGTGCCACATGGCACGCCCCCTCTATCATGAACACATTCTCAATTAAAGCCTTTGCACCGCGTTATGACACACCCCAAATACACGACTCAACCTGTGTCGTGCCATCGTCACAAACTCTCTGAATGCACCACTTAAACCCTGACACTCCGGTTAACAATCTCCGGGTAAACAATCTCAGGTACATCGTCGCAGTTACATCGTCGCAGGTACATCGTCGCAGGTACATCGTCGCAAGTACATCGTCGCAGGTACATCGTCGCAGGTACATAGTAGATTCTGGTGACCTTGCCGCTCTCCTTGTTGTAGGCTATCACCAGCACCACACTGCATGAGTCTGCAACTCTCACGCAGGTCTGACTGGCGAACTCCAGTAGTATGTCAGGGAGCTTGTCACCAGCACCACACTGCAACTCTCATGCAGGTCTGACTGACGAACTCCAGTAGTATATCAGTGAGCTGGTGGACTCTCCAGTGTTGAATAGGGGAGAGTCTCGATGACACTGTCAGTCAAGCCGGCCCGACAGTCAAACATCAGGTCTGATGACGTAACCCCTTGACTGCCGGCTGGTGAGGTAATTACCTAACTACCATTGTTAGGTAGGGGGCCGTAACACCTTGGAAGAATGACAAGCTCTTAGCATGGGATTATACCTGTGTGTCGACACTGGCTGACACCTACATCCATCACAGTGTCGGGCGACAGGGAAGAGCTGCTGACCATAGAGAGGAGTACAAGATCGGAAAGTACAGGGACATAAGCCAACAGTATCAATTTGTCCCAGTGGGATCGGAGACCTTGGGAGCGTGGGGAAAAAATGCAACACGTTTCCTTAAAGAACTGGGTTCCAGACTCATTGACACCACCAGGGACCCAAGGGCAGCCACGTTCATGTTCCAGCGTCTCAGCGTGGCCATCCAGAGGGGAAACGCATGCTGCATACTTGGCTCGCGTCCGGCTTCAGAGGAGCTGGAGGAGATTCATAATCTTTGACATATTGTACCATTGTATTCATGTTCATGTTTGTGTTTTCTATTAATGTATTCTGTCTATTAATAAAGCATTCATATATTATATATAGGGGGTGGTAGGAGAAGAAAATATTCAAACAGCTCCGGGGAGAACCTCGAGTTTTCTCCGAGGTACGCTTATCGTCAATATATATATATATATATATATATATATATATATATATATATATATATATATATATATATATATAGGTCGGCCTAGGAAAGGTTGGAGGGAGCTGGTAAAGGAAGTTTTGTGTGCGAGGGCTTGGACTTCCAGCAAGCATGTGTGAGCGTATTTGATAGGAGTGAATGGAGACAAATGGTTTTAATACTTAACGTGCTGTTGGAGTGTGAGCAAAGTAACATTTATGAAGGATTCAGGGAAACCGGCAGGCCGGACTTGAGTCCTGGAGATGGGAACTACAGTGTCTGCACTCTGAAGGAGAGGTGTTAATGTTGTAGTTTTATAACTGTAGTGTAAAGCACCCTCTGGCAAGACAGTGATGGAGTGAATGATGATGAAAGTTTTTCTTTTTGGCCACCCTGCCTTGCTGGGAATCGGCCGATGTGTTAATAAATATATATATATATATATATATATATATATATATATATATATATATATATATATATATATATATATATATATATATATATATATATATATATATATATATATATATATTATTACAAAAATAAAATTTGTAATAAAAGAGACTGTTCGGGATAACAAGTAAAATCTCTCAGATTTCATATATTTATCATATTACTATTGATATAAAAACATATATTTTGTATAAGATATAATCTGTGTAAAATCATATATATATCTTTATAGACATTTTATAACAATTTAAAACGTAGTAAAAATAGCACAAGTAAAACAGTCATAATACTTCAGTGCAGTGTCAGATGTCGCTGCCATCATCGTGTCACACAGGACACTAACACACCTCTAGTCATGACACTCATTTTCTTCAAGGTGTCCTCAGACACCCTTGTCTCTGTGTTACACAATCCTCCTTCGCTTGTCACACGACACCTCTGTGCCACATGGCACGCCCCCTGTGTCACGACTCCATCTCTAAAAAACCTTGTCACCGCGTCATCCGACACCAACACAAAATCACACGATTATTCCACTTGTGTCGTGCCACCAGATGTCACTACACCCTGAACATTAGTGAGTCCTGACACCACATCACCTCAAAGATCTCCGGGTAACACAATCTTACCAGTGTCACACAAGACACCACATCTTACCAGTGTCACACAAGAAACCACATCTTACCAGTGTCACACAAGACACCACATCTTACCAGTGTCACAAAAGACACCACATCTTACCAGTGTCACACAAGACACCACATCTTACCTGTGTCACACAAGACACCACATCTTACCTGTGTCACACAAGACACCACATCTTACCAGTGTCACACAAGACACCACATCTTACCAGTGTCACAAAAGACACCACATCTTACCAGTGTCACACAAGACACCACATCTTACCTGTGTCACACAAGACACCACATCTTACCAGTGTCACAAAAGACACCACATCTTACCAGTGTCACACAAGACACCACATCTTACCAGTGTCACAAAAGACACCACATCTTACCAGTGTCACACAAGACACCACATCTTACCTGTGTCACACAAGACACCACATCTTACCTGTGTCACACAAGACACCACATCTTACCTGTGTCACACAAGACACCACATCTTACCTGTGTCACACAAGACACCACATTTTACCTGTGTCAATCCAGACACCACATCTCAGTGACAAACACACCCCGGGTAAACACAAACTGTACTTTTCAGGTACAACAATTTCTTCAAGTACATAATTTCAGGTACACCAATTTCTTCAGGTACATCAGTCTCGGTACAGTCTCAAGTACAGTCTGGTGAATAAGCCAGTAGATAGTCAAAGGCCGTCACCAGCACGAAGAATCACTCTCAAGGTAGCACTCTACAGTAGTGTATGATAGAGTCTACTCTCCAGTTGGAGAGACTGATGAACACTCTCAATAGGAGAGTCTGGTTGACACTCCCTAGGTGTATCAGGGAGCTGGTGAACTCTCCAGTGTTGTATATGGGAGAGTCTGGTTAGCACTCTCCATAGGAGAGTCTGGTTGACACTGTCGGTCCAGACGGCTCAGCAGTCCAACATTACGTTTGATGACGTCACCAGTGACTGCCGACCGGCAGGTAAACTACCTAACTGCTGTGTTAGGTAGGGGCCTAATATATATATATATATATATATATATATATATATATATATATATATATATATATATATATATAGCAAAAAATCACAGTAAACAGGTGATATCAAAATATGCAAGACAACCACTATGAAAAAATAGAAGAATTCCAAGCGCTTTCGTGACTACTCACATTATCAAGGAACTATAAAAGGAAACGTGAGAAGAAGGCTTATAAAGAGGCAGAATACACCTCACAGTCACATCACACTAACAAAGACAACACCTTACAGTAGCGTAACATCTCACGACTCTGTGAAGAGGAACATAAGAAAGGACCTGAAACTCTTCCCAAGAATTAAGATTAGTCCAATTTATCATTAAATTCTTCCCAAATTTTATTAATTATAAATGAATCTAATTTATATAAACAAAAAGAAATATTCATATTATTTTCAAAACTGTTTTTAATGAAACATGATTCTATTATATTCCTCTCAACCATGGACTTGCTTGATACAACCTTCTCAGCATTTTGAAAATCAATTGGATGGTTAAAGTCTCTCACATGAATAAATAGAGCATTAGAATCTTGTCCAGTTCTAATGCCATATTTATGTTGTTTTAATCTTAGTTCAAGACTTTTACCAGTTTGACCATAATAAACTTTATCGCATATTTTACAGGGAATCTTATAGACACATCCGTCAGCATTTTGGGGGGAATTTTTAATCAAAAGTATTTTTACTGTATCAAGATTTTTAAATACAACTTTGATATTAAAATTCTTAAGAAAAGAAGGCATATCAACCAAGTTTTCATGAGTAGTTTCGTGAGTAGTCACGAAAGCGCTTGGAATTCTTCTATTTTTTCATAGTGGTTGTCTTGCATATATTATATATATATATATATATATATATATATATATATATATATATATATATATATATATATATATATATATATATATATATATATATATATATATATATATATATAATCATATATATATATATATATATATATATATATATATATATATATATATATATATATATATATATATATATATATATATATATATATATATATATATATATATATATATATATATATATATATATATATATATATATATATATATATATATAATATATATATATATATATGTATATAAATTCACTGGGGAATCCGCCTACCCTCATCTGCTACCCGTCCCATTCCACCTGATGCCAGTATATAAGCGCCAGCCTCCTTGCCTCTGCTCCAGAATCTTCACGACTACAGTGCTCCTCACACCAACTCCAAGGCTGAGGGACTCATTACCTCATCTTTTGTATATAGTTCTTCTGTCATCAAATTATGTCCTAGAATCTGTATTGATAAAACCACTGGATGGCTAAACGTCTACAATGAAGATACCCAGATGTTGCAAATGTGTGTCAGTTTTTAAAGCTGTAATATAATCGCTGGACTTCTGTTGCTAACACTTCTTGATATAAATCCCAGCAATCTATTTGCCTTATTACGCACACGTATGCACTGCTGTCTTGGTTTAAGGTTGCTGCTTACCATAATCCCCAAGTCCTTTTCGCAATCTGTATGGCTAAGTTCTTTGTTATTTAACTTATAAGTGCAAGGGTTATGGACACTCCCGAGCTTCAGAACCTTGCATTTATCTACATAGAACTGCATCTGTTACTTTTCTGACCAGGAACTGAGTTTGTCTAAATCCTCTGAAGTTCCATGACAACTAATTTTGGAAAAATAAACACATAAGCAGTATAATGTGATCCTTTATTGACAACGTTTCGCCCACGCAGTGGGCTTTATCGAGTCACAGACAGATCTACCTGGAAAATGAGCTGTGTTCAACACCGAAATTTACACAACCATTTAATCAACTACAGAAACGCAAGACTCATCGCCAGAGAAGACAACACGCAATACCGAAGAATCCTAGAATCATCACTCATCTGTATATCCAACAACTTCAACCAGAACAACGGCTTCTACAACATAGCTGAACCTATTGCCAAGAAACTTCTTCAATGCTATCCCACCTAGAACTCAAGAATGGTACACTGAAGGTCCTTTAAGTCACACAATGTTTTTAACTATCACACTACTTTTAAGACTCACATGCAGCTTTCTCCACCTGACCCAGCATTCTCCACCTGACTGTACCCTATATATATCTCCATGTTGCTCATTTTCCAGGTAGATCTGTCTGTGACTCGATAAAGCCCACTGCGTGGGCGAAACGTTGTCAATAAAGGATCACATTATACTGCTTATGTGTTTATTTTTCCATTGTGTCGGTATTTTATACCATTTATTTCCACAACTAATTTTGAATCAATTATACTGCCTATTTTCGTGTCATCAGCGAATTTGCTCATATCACTACTAATTCCCTCGTCAAGGTCATTGATATATATATATTATAAACAACAATGAGCCTAAAACTTATCCCTGTAGAACGCCACTTGTTACAGATCCCCACTAGGATTTAACCCCATTTAAGCACACTCTCTGCTTCCTATTGGTGAGCCATGACTCGATTCATGACAGCACGTTTCCCCCAGTGTCATGAGCAGCCACTTTTTTTAGCAGTCTCTGGTGTGCTACTTTATCAAAAGCGTTACTAAAATCTTAATAAACATTCTCGAATTCTTTATCGTGAGCAACGTCATCTAAAGCTTTACTGAAGAAAGTTAATAAATTAGTTAGGCAGGAACGGCCCCTTGTGAATCCATGCTGAGATATCATTAATCAAATTATGCTTATCAAGATAGCTTCTTATATTTTTTTTATTAACACATCGGACGATTCCCACCAAGTCAGGGTGGCCTGAAAAATAAAAACTTTCATCATCATTCACTCCATCACTATCTTGCCAGAGGGGTGCTTTACACTACAGTTATAAAACTGCAACATTAACACCCCTCCTTCAGAGTGCAGACACTGTACTTCCCATCTCCAGGACTCAAGTCCGGTCTGCCGGTTTCCCTGAATCCCTTCATAAATGTTACTTTGCTCACACTCCAACAGCACGTAAAGTATTAAAAACCATTTGTCTCCCTTCACTCCTATCAAATACGCTCACACTTGCTTGCTTGAAGTCCAAGCCCCTCGCACACAAAACCTCCTTTACCACCTCCCTCCAACCTTTCCTAGGCTGACCCCTACCCCGCCTTCCCTCCACTACAGATTTATACACTCTCGAAGTCTTTCTGTCTCGTTCCATTCTCTCTACATGTCCGAACCACCTCAACCACCTTTACTCAGCTCTCTGGATAATAGTTTTGGTAATCCCGCACCTCATCCTAATTTCCAAACTCTGAATTCTCTGCATTATATTCACACCACACATTGACCTCAGACATGACATCTCCACTGCCTCCAGCCTTCTCCTCGTTGCAACATTCATCACCCATGCTTCACACCCATATAAGAGTGTTGGTATAACTATACTCTCATACATTCCCCTCTTTACTTCCATTGACAAGGTTCTTTGTCTCCACAGTCTCCGAAGTGCTCCACTCACCCTTTTCCCCTCATCATTTCTATGATTCAACTCATCCTTCATAGACCAATCTGCTGACATGTCCACTCCCAAATATCTGAATACATTCACCTCCTCCATACTCTCTCCCTCCAATCTGATATCCAATCTTTCGTCACCTAATCTTTTTGTTATCCTCATCACCTTACTCTTTCCTATATTCACTTTCAATTTTCTTCTTTTACACACCCTACCAAATTCATCCACCAACCTCTGCAACTTCTATTCAGAATCTCCCAAAAGTACAGTGTCATCAGCAAAAAGCAACTGTGACAACTCCCACTTTGTATTTGATTCTTTATCTTTTAACCCCACACCTCTTGCCAAGACCCTCGCATTCACTTCTCTTACAACTCCATCTATAAATATATTGAACAACCATGGTGACATCACACATCCTTGTCTAAGGCCCACTTTTACTGGGAAATAGTCCCCCTCCCTCCTACACACTCTAACCTGAGCCTCACTATCCTCATAAAAACTCTTCACTGCTTTCAATAACCTACCTCCTATTCCATACACCTGCAACATCTGCCACATTGTACCCCTATCATACGCCTTTTCCAAATCCATAAATGCCACAAAAACCTCTTTACCCTTATCCAAATACTGTTCACCTATATGTTTCACTGTAAACACTTGGTCTACACACCCCCTACCTTTCCTAAAGCCCCCTTGTTCATCTGCTATCCTGCTTTCTGTCTTACTCTTAATTCTTTCAATAATAACTCTACCATACACTTTACCAGGTATACTCAACATACTTATTCCCTATAATTTTTGCACTCTCTTTTGTCCCTTTGCTTTATACAAAGGAACAATACATGCTCTCTGCCAATCCCTAGGTACCTTACCCTCTTCCATACATTTATTAAATAATAATACCAACCACTCCAAATCTATATCCCCACCTTCTTATAATATCAGCTATAATTGACTCTAGTAATTTGCCTACAATGGAGATCAGGCTTATTGGGCGGTAATTTGACTGTAACAACATGTTCCCTGCTTTAAAAATAGAAATTACATTGGCCATCCATCTTCCACATATCAGACACTACACCTGTTTGAAGAGATATATTAAAAATATTAGTCAATAGTTCACAAAGTTCCATTTTGCACTCCTTAAGAACCCTTCAAAAAAGTTCATCAGGGCCCGGGGATATATTTTGCTTCAATCGGTCTACTTGTTTGATAACCATATCACTGGTGACTGTGATATTAAATAATTTATATTCTTCAGGCAGACTAAAAAACCTAATTATTGGGATATTATTAGTGTCTTCCTGAGTGAAAACCGAAAGAAAATAGTTATTCAAAATCGAGTACATTTCATTCTCCTTGTCAGTAAGATACCCGTTGTTATTTTTTAAGGGGACCTATCTTTTCTCTAACTTTTGCTCTATATACCTGGATAAAACGTTTTGGGTTAGTTTTCGAATCCCTTGCAACTTTAAATTCTTAGTCCTGTTTAGCTTTTCTTATCCCTTTTTTAAAGTCCATTTTAATGTCAATATACTGATTCATAAGATGACACCTCTTTCGATAAATTCCTTTCTTCTGCCCTAAAAGATATTTTAGCCTATTATTCATCCATTTTGGGTCATTTCTATTTGATCTAATTTCTTTATATGGGATAAATGTTCTTTGGGCAGCATGTGTAGTGTTTAGGAAGCTCACATATTAATAGCTCTCTTTGTTACCCCAGTCCACAGATGATAAGTGTTCTCTAAGCCTATTGTAATCTGCTAAGCGAAAATCTGGGACCGTTACTGAATTATCCCTACTATCATACTTCCATTCAGTGCTAAAGGCAATTGAATTGTGGTCGCTTGTGCTGAGTTCCTCTGTAATTTCTAAATTATTAACAAGGGTTTCCTTGTTTGCCAGAACCAAGTCATGCAGGTTATTTTACCTTGTAGGTTCTGTCACAAACATCTTCAACAAACAATCCTGAACTACTAAGAAGTCGATTGATTCTAAATTTCCAGTCAAGAAATTCCAATATGACTAAAGTTAAAGTCCTATAGAATTACTACATTATCATGCCTTGTGGCCTTAACAATTTCCTTCCAAAGTAGTCTCCTTTTGTCCCTATCCAAGTTTTGGGAGATGGTATATCACTCCTAAAATTAATTTTTCATGCCCCTCTGAAAATTGTATCCAGAGAGACTCTGTATGTGTTATTTCAAACTTTGTACCCGTTTTTATGCAACAATTCAAGCGATCTTGGACATACAGTGCCACCCCACCCCCCTTCCCGATACTTCTGTGTACTTGGAACAATTTATAACCCAGAATGTGACATTCAGCAGGCATGTCCCGATTTTTCGTGTTAAACCACGTCTCAGTTATGGCAAATACATCAATGTTACACGCACTTGCAACTAATCTCAACTCGTCCATCTTATTCCTAGCACTACGACTATTAGTATAATATAAGTTTAAAGACACTCCTTTTTATTTAACCTTCCTACTCGTTTCAATCATCCTCTCTCAATCATCATGCCTATTTTTGTATTATCAGCGAATTTGCTCATATCACCTGTTATTCCCTCGTCAAGGTCATTAATGTATATTATAAACTGATCCCTGTCAGATTTCAACCCCATTTATGTAGACTCTTTGCTTCCTGTTGGTCAGCTACTCCTTGGTCCCTGACAACTTTTTCCTCAATACTATGAGCTGCCACTCTCTTTCAAAAGTCTTTTGTGTGGTAATCTATTAAAAGGTTTACTAAAATCCAAATAAATAATATCGTTTTCTTTATTATGATCAGAAGCCTCAAATTCTTTACAATAGAAAGTAAATTAGTCATACAGGAACGGCCCCTCATGAATCCATGCTGAGTATTAAAGATTAAGTTATGCTTAACACGATGGCTTATTTTAATATCAACAATAATTAGCGAATACGTCAGTGTTACTGGCACATGGAACTAATCTCAACTCATCCATCTTGTGTCTAGCACACGACTATTTGTGTATATGTTCAGAAACCCTCTCTTTTCCCGCTCTGCTCAATCCTGCTCTTTCACTGTCCTGTTCATCTAGTGCCACTGGCTTTCCAATATTTATCAATAACCATTTCTGTTGTATCATATCATTGCTTTCTCGCAAAAACCCATACCATTATCTATTTATATTTAAAAGCCCTAACAGCTACCACAACAGCATTGGCCAGTGGCCCCACCCCAGACCTAGAAAAGTGAACAACATCCCTGGTATTCACGTCATTTCTGCCTAAGAAGAGGTCGCAGTTGTCTGTGAATGTTACTGCATTGTAACATTTGTCCAGCCAGCAATTAACACCAATTGCCCTTGACAACCATTCATTTCCAAATCCTCTCCTTGGCAAAATGCCACATATTACTGGGCGCCGTCCCGTCTTCCTAATTATGTCTTTTGGTGACCTGTGCTGCAAATCAGGTCTACACTCCTATGCCTGCCAACTTCGTTTCCCCTAGCACTGAGACAGAGGATAGGATTGCTCTCATTACCTCTCATTATGTCATCAGGATGGCTAACAGTATCCTCCATCGTAGCCCAAGGAAAACATTCCCCCCCCGACTTCTTCCTATCTCTAAGAAAAAACGCCCTATCTATAAACTTAACCTGATTGTCCCCAACTAAAACAATGTTCTTACCTTCACTTGTGGAATTTGTCATGATGTTCTCGATGGTCTTTGTAGAATGGTCTTTGCTGGAATGTCTTCACTGGCTGGCTTTGCTGTGTCGTTATCAAAGATCCTTGTTGCAACTGTCTTCATTGGAAGGTCTTGAAAGATCGATTCTCATTCGTCTGATAACAAAGAAAAAGAGTTGCTGGTCTTCAATGATGTCTCATTTACCTTCTTCAGCTTCAGCTTTATCCCTTCAGATCCAACTAGCATCTAGTTATGTTAGGTAAAAGGACACAAGTACAACTAATATGACATTTTATTGTGGCAACGTTTCGCTCTCCAGGAGCTTTATCAAACCGTAATGGTTTGATAAAGTTCCTGGAGAGCGAAACATTGCCACAGTAAAATGTCACATTATTTGCACTTGTGTTCTTTTACCTAACATATTGTCAGTAATTCTTCCAACATTAATACACAATAGCATCCAGTTGTTGGTCTGATCATCATCGAGATTTTTCAGGGAAAATCCTTGCACATACCTTTCAGTCACTGAATTTCTCTTCTTGCTTCCATTAACTCTGCCTTAAGCTGAAGTTATAGCTGTTCATAGCCAAGGAAAGCCATCTTCACAATCTCACTAGTCACGTCTTGACAGAAGCAAGTCGATGTCAACACTCTAGCTTAAAGCCCTGACAGGTTCCTCCACTGCACTGGCCATTGCACCTACATCAGCCTAGATAAGTGAACTCCAACCCTGGCATACATGTCATTTTTGCCATAAAAGAGGTCTCAGTTGTCTATAAATATTCCTGCAATGTCCTTACAGTGTTTGTGCAGCCAGCAATTAGCACCAATTGCCCTGGACAACCATTCATTTCCAACTCCTCTTCTTTGCAAAATGCCACTTATTATAAGGCACCCTATTTTATTCCAAATTATCATTTTTGCTGACCCATACCTGCTAATTAGGTCATCACTCTTATGTCTGCCATTGCCTTCCATGATATTGCCCAGACGGCTAACAATATCCTGCATCCCAGCCCAAGGAAAACACACATTCTGCCTCCTCTTCCTATCTCTAAGACAATACACCCTATCCACTGGATAGGTTAGAATACCTTCACCAGTGAAGGTATTCTAACCTTCACTGGTGATATTCATTGTTACATTCTTGATGGTCTTTGTTGGGATGGTCTTTGTTGGAATGGTCTTCCCAGGGATGCCTATTTTCTTCAGTTTAAACTCGTCTGTCAATAGTGGGAAGGAATTGCTGGTCCCCACATCAGTATCCTGGACCTACCTTAGCTTTAATTTCATTCCATTCTTTCCATCCAGTGTCCAGTCATTTGTCCGATCATTGATGCAGCTGTTCTTGTTGACGTTGTTCCAGGGATAAACCTTGCACATACCTTTCAAGTGGGAATTCGTCACCCAGCCTTGGTGGGGTGAGGTGGTTCTCTGCGCTGGTGCTGAGCCCTGGTGGTGCTCTGAGCCAATTTGGTTTTCAGTCAAATATGGCGTCGGCCAGCAGACGAAGAGTAAATACTGTCTGTATCGACATGGTCACAGGAGTACTGCAGCCCGCTACAACAGCCACTGTTCTTCCAGGCATCCTGAAGGACGTGTACAACATCGAGGTGACTGATTTGTATGGCGTGGCAATGAACGGCATTACTAGAGTGTTTGTGAAACTCCTTACAGCTGACGTATATGATAGGTTAGTTGATTGGCATCAGGATTGGGTGTATACTGTGCGCACCGGCCTGCAGGTGCGACTGAAGGACGTTTCAAGGACCTACACTTGGGTTAAGATCAAGAACGTGCCAATCGAGTCTGACCAGATGGACATCAGCAAGGTTTTCAGCGACTACGGAACGATACATGCTGTAACAGCAGGGACTTGAAGTGAGGGGCCCATGGTGGGCCTGTTTGAGGGGTCCTTCTCACTGAAGATGACACTTTTGAGACCGATTCCCTCAAATGTGAACCTGCCTGAGTTTCGCACACAAGTTTATGTGACTTACGTGGGACAACAAAGAACGTGCAGGCTGTGTGGGGCTTACGGTCACATAGCAGCAGAATGCATGAGGCGATCGCATCAGAGGATGAATGCAGGACAACGAGGGCAGATGGCACAGGAGGAGCATAGAAAGAACGAGGAGATGGTCGCCATGGAGAGGCGTACAAGGTTGTGGAGTGAAATAGTGGAGGGCCCTGAGGAGGGATGTCATACATTGCCTCAGGGGTCTGAGCAGAAGGCGGTTCCTGGTGGATGTGGTGATGCAGAGGGCGTGAGACAGGAGGAGCCATTGGAGGAGGTGTTGCTAGGCTTATTGGAGGACCCTTTGCCTGTATTAAGTGGGGAGGTGAGTGCAGAATTGGATGAGGCAGTGAAGCTGGTGGAATGTATGGTCCAGGAGGACCCAGGGAAGGGATTTATGGAGACTGAGCAGGTGACAGTAGAGGTACACCGCTCAGCAGAGGAGAGTAGTATGCAAGTGGTGCCCGGGACTCAAAAGAGGTCGAGTACAGTTTCGGATGGTGATGACGTGCTAACTCCTGCACAGAAGATGTGTAAAAAGCCTCTGGTGGATGTTGCGAAGAAGGATTTAGACTTGATGATGGATAAGGGGAAGGACAGGGGTGGGACAATAACAGGTAAAGTGGGTAGTAAGGGGAAGGCTTCATCGCAACATCCACCGAGGCCAAAAGGGCAAACCCTTGTAAGTAATTTCCAGTGTTTGACTATAAATGTGAACGGTCTCAGGGATGAAATTAAAAGAGCATGGGTGGAGGGTACATTACGTATGTTTGGAGTGGCTGTGGCATTCATACAGGAGCACAACTTTAGGTGTGGCAGGGAGCTGAGTTTGAAAGGATACAGGGTGTATGCGGGGTCATCAGGGAAGTTAAAGGGTGGGTCGGCAGTGGCAGTGGCGGAGTCCAGCCCTTTTCGACTAATGGCATGGGAGGAATGCGGGGGGGGGGCAGGATTGTCAGGGTGGAAGGGGAATGGGGTGGGATTCAAGTTTGTTTTATGGGGGTGTACATGCCAGTTGACCGGTCAGGGAAGGTACAGAAGGAATTTGTGCAGGACTCAATGGTGTTCGGATGTCGCAGTTGTAGGTGGAGATTACAACTGCATAATCAGAGGGAAGGATGTGGAGCCTAGGGGTGCGGGTTGTGTGTTGGTGGAGCTGAGGGATTTGTTGGGGAGTGCGGGGTTGAGGGATGTCATTGGGGTGGGGGGTGTGGGTGAGCACACTTTTGTGAGGAGGGGATATGGGGCTAGGCTAGATAGGATGTATCGGGAGTGTGAGGGTGGGTAGGGTTCGTACAGTGGATGTGGGGTTTTCCGATCATAGGGGAGTGTTGGCTGAGGTGGATTGGTTGGGGTTAGCAAAACGATATAAAAGCTATTGGAAGTTGAATACTAGACTGTTGTCGTGAGTAGAGCAGAGGGAGGCTTTTGCGAGCTGGTGGGGGGAAGAGAAGTGGAAGGAGGGGGAAATTTAGTGGAATGGTGGGCACAGGAGGGAAAGCAGCTCATACAGCAGTATTATCAGAGGTTGGGAAGGGAGGAGGCAGGATGTAGGTATGAGTTGCAAAATTACATTGAGGGGTTGTTGCAGGATTGTCACGACAGTGGGGGTTATAAGGTGATGGGGAGATCAGGCAGTTGAAGGAGCAATTAGGGGATATTCAGAATGAAAGATTCGGGGCTTGTAGGGTGAAAGCTGGGTTGGAGGAGGTTGTGTGGGGGATAAGCCTTCAAGGTATGTATTGGGGAGGTGTAGAGCATGCAGGGAGGCAATTTCAGTGGAGTGTTTTGAGGTGGATGAGAACCTAGGGAGATATGAGAGGGGAATGTGGATAAGGGGTACGGATGCAATGGGGGTGTATGCTGATAAATGGTTTGCCAAATATTTGGACAAGGTAGATATAGTGGGGGTGGAGGGGATATTGCTACAGAGAGGGGTTCAGGAGAGGATAGGGGAGGAGGAAAGGAGGGGGGTGGAGGGGAAGATACGGGAGGCCGAGGTGTGGGAGGCGGTGGATGGTCTCAGCAAAGGGAAGGCACCAGGAATAGATGGGATTGGAAATTAATTTTACAGGGAGAACTGGGGTGCTTTGCAGGAGTGTGTCACTGGAGTGTTGAACTGTATGAAGGTGGGAGGGTGATGGGGAGGGAAATGGGTAGGGGTGGTGGTACTGGTGAAGAAGGGGAAGGCGGGGGACATGGTCAATAATTACAGGCCACTGATGTTAATGAATGCCGACTATAAAATATTCGCAAAGATTCTGGATAATAGACTAAAACGGGTGGTGGAGAGAGTGATTGAAGAGGGGCAGGGTGGAATACCAGGCAGGGGGGTGACCAGGGGGCAGGAAAGGATTAAGGGGTTTATAGATAGGTGTGTGGGGGGAGTATTGACTTTGGACTGGAGGGGGGCTTATGACAGTGTGAATAGGGATGTTCTGCTAGAGATTGTATTATGACAGGGATTTGGGGGAAGCGGTTAGATGGGTCAGGTCTTTGTATGAGTGGGCGAGTGTTAGGATTCAGGTGAATGGTAGGTTAGGGAGCGTGGTTCAGATGAACAGAGGGCTGTGACAGGGTTGTCCCCTGTCACAGATTCTGTTCGCCTGTTTGCAGATGGAGGTTCACAGATTGAGGTTCACAGTGGGGGAGGGGATAAGGAGAGATGGGGTAGGGGGGGTGGGGGTTAATGCGGGCATCGTGGGGTACGTGGATGACACCACGGTGCTCATGGGTAGTAGGGAGGACTTAAGGTGGGTGGGGAGGGCTCTAAGATTGTTTTGTTCGGTGACGGGTATAAGGGTGAACGAAGGAAAGTCGAAGTTGATGTAGGTGGGGACGTGGGTGGGCAGGAGATTGACGCAAGAGTTTGGGTGGCCCATAGTGGATAGCGTTAAAATATGTGGGATTGTGTTCATGAGGGAGGGAGTTATAGCTAGGGAAGTGAATTCGCGTAGGGTTGTGCAGGGGGCGAAGGATCGTATCAATAGTTGGAGGGCGGGGGACTTTACCTTGGGGCAGAGGGTGATTGTTGTAAACAGCTTGGTTTATAGTAGATTGTGGCATATGGCGGTAGTTTATGCATTAAGGAAAGAGGATGTGAGGGAGTTGGAGAGTAGGGTGTTTAGGTACATAAGAGCGGGTGGGCGTCATTGGCTTCGGAAGGAAATTGTGCGAAATAACGTGCGGTGAGGAGGTTTAGGGTTGATTTGGGTGGAAGGTAGGCTCATATGTTCGTTTGTTAGAAGATGCATGGTGAGAAGGAGGGACTGGGGAGGTGTGGGGAGGATAGGGTGGGGGGTGCTGAGGGAGGTTGGGGAGTGGTGGGAGGGGAAGGACTTGGCTTATTGCAGGGATATGTTGAGAAATTTTATGGTGATGGCGGAACCTCACAAACTACGGACAGGTGTAATGGTACGAGTGGGGAATGGGACAGAGGTAGTGGAGGGGGTGGCGGTGTACCCAACATATGACTGGAGAAGCATTTGGGAGGGGTTCAGGGAATTACGGTTGAGGGAAAGGGACAGGGAGCATATGTACAGGTTTATGCATGGAGCGGTGGCTTCGCGGGCAATTCTATTCACCATGGGTTTAGTGCAGAATGTTAGGTGTTAGAGGTGTGGTGTGCTGAAGTCGGCAATGCATGTGGTGTATTTTTGTGAAGCATTGGGGGAGGTGAGGGAATGGTTGGGTGGAGTCATACGTGGGTTGGGAGGTGGTGGCGTTTCGAGTGGGGCATAGAGAAAGGAGGGGGATAATGTATTGTATGGTAGATTATGTGTGTGGTGCATGGAGATTACGGGAGAAGAGTAACAGGGAGAGGATGAGGGCTCTGGCGGCATGCATGTATCGCACCAAGTGTAGGAATAGGGTGGTGTATGGTAGGGGTTGGGAGTCGGCTTTCACGGAGGGGTACAGGAACATGAGTATGGGGGATCTATGGGGGGTCTAACAAGGGGCTGGACGTCCGGGCTGCAGGTGGAGGGGGTGGCTGAAAGGGGTGACTGCTTCAGAGGATAGGTAGAATAGAGGTGTGTGTGGGGTATGGACGAGGGGGGCTGATAGTGGGCACGGAAGACCTCTATCACCTGACTTAGGTGGGGGGACGTATGACTAGAGCAGCGGAAAGTTTGCACGGAGGAGTGGGGTTCTGAAAAAGGGGGGGGGTCAGTAAGGGGAAAGCGAGGGTTTGTACTGTTCTGTGCATTTCATATGGTGTGAAGGTTTTGATTAAACACGGTTTAGCAGAGTTCCCTTGGCATGGGACGACTGGGTTGTCAATTTGTCCACCTGCTGTCATATCAATGTAATGTGAATATTGGAATATTCTGTTTTTGGTGTTTGTAAGCACTATGTAAAGAGTTACAGTTTGGGATATTCAGTTTTGGGGTTTATGTTTGGATTCAAGTTGGATAGGATAATGGTCATTGTTTTGTGCCTAGCTTATTTAATGGTATTATATCATAGAATAGCATAAGCATGACGGACATGATGCTGTAAACGTGTTAATGTAACAGTATGTGTTCATACAATTGGTAATTGTGAGATTGCCAGTTAGGGTTGATTTAATTTTCGTGTATAAGTTTTTTTCTTGAATTTAGTTTTGGACTGTCTTAGGCTATGAGAGTACTGAATTTCATTTATGTACACCTTTGTAATATATTTAAGCAGCACATAATATAAGATGTATAACCAAGTGTTCCTCTTGTGTGTGTGGTGGAAAATTTTTGGAGGAGAGTATCTTCATTGAAAGTGTATAATGGTAGAACATTACTTGCTTGGAGACAGATAATAAATGATTGTTGGTTGGTGAGCAAGAATACTTAGGAATTTATGTAGGTTTATTGTTTTGGTTTAGAAATGGGACTGTGTTTGTATCTAATTGGTACATACATACTTTAGCCTTCAGCCAATTTTTTAGATTATCACGTATCATCCTACGTGAGAATATGTTATTTACTGTGTAATAGTGTAATATGTATGTAGTATTAAGCTTTGTGTTAATTGTTAGATGTAAGCAGTTTGATATTGCCTTGTATGAGGGTCTTTGTGTATGATTTGGTTTTGTATTGGTATATATTGACTGAAGTGTGTATTGCACCTGTATGTTTGATTTTAATAAAAAAAAAAAAAAAAAAACTCTGCCTCAAGCTGAATATATAGTTGCTCGTAAGCGAGGGAAACCATCATGACAATCTCAGTAAACTAAGAGTGGAGAGTATACTAGGCATGTCTTCCCACGACTGTTGAGATAAATAGAGGCACATGGAATAGGAGATTTTTTTACCTGGATAAAAGCCTGGCTGACATAGTTAAATGAATGTTTGCATAAATGGGGAGAAATCAGAGTGGGGACCCATAACATGAGAACATAAAAAAAGGTGAAACACAACAGCATGCCTAATGGCCTATACTAGGCAGGTCCTTCTCATCCCAAACCTACTAACAAAAATACTTGTCAAACTCAATTTCAGGGCTACGCTAACAATAAGCTTTGATTCATGTGCAAGTCCCTATTAAATCTATCCCCTCTCATATATTTATATAACCTATATTTGAAGTTACCTAAGATTTTAGCTTCAATAACCCTACTAGGCAGACTGCTCCACTCATCAACTACCAAACCAGTACTTTCCTATATCATTTCTAAATCTGAACTTATCTAATCTTAGTCCATTATTTTGAATTATTTCATCAAGATATCCTCAAAACCTTGTTTAGATCTGTTTTATTTATGCCCGTTTTCCATTTATTCACCTCAAGCATGTCTTAAATCATTATACGTCTTACAAGAAAATGTAGGTTAAAGGAATTTAATCTTTCTTTGTAAGGAAGACTTCTTATGCAATGAATTATTTTTGTCATTCTTCCTTGTATGCTCTTTAGATAATGTATACTCATTCTGTAGTATGTTAGGTTGATTAACTTATCATGCGCATGTTTTATTCATCAAACTGCCAGAGTGTTGATCTTTAATTGGTTATTCTAGGTTCTTTCTCATGTCCTCCAGACCATTGTCAAACCTTTGTATATTATGTGCACTAACCTAAAATATAATGTACTTTTATACTTATATTTACTCTACTTAGTTTCTTAAAGGCTGACCAATTTCACCTTGAGACAAGTTTGGAGTGTTTTTTTTGGCTTTTCATGATATAATTTCAGAGGGTCTCTTCTTATTAGCTTCAAAAGATTCATACTGATACGTAGCATGAATCTTAAGTTGAATATTGGCGATTATAACACAGGATTATAACACTTCTTGATTACCACAACCTTACTGGGCTGAAATAAGTACTGAATTTCTTCTTGCCGAGTTAACTAACATATTTACATTCGTGAATCATCAAGAAGAAAATTAAAATGAGCATTATCTTCATTATCAAAGATTCATTAGTGTGACTCTTCACAGCATTACTCCTGGGTGCCATTGCTAATATCAAGTGTCGAGATGAAGTTCCAAAAATATTCACACCGATTTGAGATATATTTCGGTCGCCGGGTATTCGGGAAATGTATTTCCTTATTCCATAAGCCCAGTCCCCTGTGCCTCATAACTGGAAAAGTCCAGAAAGTGGCATAAATTTGTAAATCTGTTAAATATTAGTGTTGAAGATTTGAAGTGAATCACAGGAATCATTCATAAGTCATACAGAAACAAGTAAGTGAGTAAGTAGGTAAGAAAGTAGGTAAGTAAATAGATACATAGGCAAATAAGAGTAACTAAATAAGTTTTATTAAAAGTCTCGGTTCACAAAAATATATTTTTACACTGGCCTCTAGGGCACACAGGTATTATTGGCAAATACAACTCCATAATGTTGATATGAACTAAGTTACTTTAATAAAGTGAGTGACTTCTGACCTAAAGAAACTTTCTCTAGTTATTTCGCAAAAAACTAACTTAATTAAGAAAAATGGATAATTAATATTTAAAATAAAATCAAGGAAAACATATTTGCTCTAAGAGTTAATAGTTAATTAAGTTAACGCTCAGAATAAATAAAAAAAAATGCTTTTGTGCTGCCTAAAACCAAGAAATATTTAACCCGTTACAAAAACTGAATCAGCCTTTAAAAACTGATGCCGTTCACTGAGGTTTTATTTCAATCAGGAAAAAACTCTAAATCATTAGTGGCCATAGCGCTACTGCTTAATGTTAGACATTCCATTTCCATCCAAGGAGAGGGAGGATAAGTCAATTGCCTTAGATCTACAAACTTTCACTACGAGGGTCTCATTGTATATTTCATACATGTTCATGGCCCAAAGAAAACATCAGTCTTATAAATATTAATGAATGCATAAATTAAATTTAAATGAATGAATGAGTTCAATATGGATCCTTTTTGAAATCATCCTGATATGATTAAGTACAAAAGATCGAAGTGACAATTAAGAAGAGACAATACTGTGCTGACACCGAGAAATTATATGAGTAAATATGTCCAATATCAGCCAATACTCTGACAGTATAATCAATCACTGAACTGCAGATGAGAAAAGCTGACACTAGATTAATTTGCACAAGATTAATGGGAGTGACACAATTCATTTTTGAAAATGTTTGTTCACTAAGGTACGTTGTACCAAAAGCTTACGAATCCATGAACAAATCGTTCCAGACTTGTAAACTGTTCAGACTGTAAATATTCATAAAATTGGATCAGATTTTCTTCTTTATACTTTCAGTATGAGAGTAATAATTTCCATTTGAAACTGACTTAGGAGTCACTGAAGTCAAATGGATTTTGAAGCAGCTTTATTCCATCAGTTTTCCCATCAAGATCACAAAATCGTTTCTGAAATTGTTTTTGCAAGTCATTATTAATGATGTCTGTTGCAGTGAGGAAGGAAATTCTCCTTCAATTTCTTCATGAAATTTTTCACATGGTAAATGAACCAAGTCAGAAACTTTCACCTGTCCATCAAATAGCATAAATTTTGTCCTGAATACCTAGACATGAGTGAATAGATCACAAATCAAATTTGTTTCACCTTGCAACTTCAAATTCAATTCATTCATATGGCTTGTCACGTCTGCAAATAAATGCAAATTTCCGAAGCAATTCAGCGTTTGAAAAAAGTGGTTCGGGTCGATTCTTCTCTGTGAAAAATGCACAATTAAGTCATCAAAGTGCTGTATAATAAGGCAAGTCAACGAACTCAGAATCAGCTTCTTTCAGATATTTAAGAAACTGGTGATGATTAAGCCTGTGAGATCAAATGAAATTCACTGTTGGAACAACAGGTTTCTGAAAGCAAGACATATCAACATATTTTTCACAAAATTCTTGGATAACGCAATGCGGAAATATAGGCTTAGAGAATCCACCATCCTCACAAACTTATGTAATTTATCCAACTAAACTTTCCTTCACACCAGACATATTCTTTCCTCCATCAATTGTCATGTATAGCAGTTTATTCCAATCCAGGTTATATTCTAATATAGGTTTTTGTAATTTTTTGAAGATGTCTTCTGCGGTTCCTGTGCTGTGCATGCTATGCAATAATGCTAATTCTCGTGTGACATTAAATTCATTGTCGACACCATGGATGAATACCAGGAGTTATGTGTCACATCATTTGATTCGTCAAGAGCGAGTGAATAAAACTGGGAATTTCGTTCTTTCTCTGCAATTTAAGGAAATATATTGCTTCCTATATCCTCGGTTCTATGAGCAACAGTAGACTCAGGATTTTGAACTGATTTTTGCCTTTTCTGGGCATAACTCACCCAGTGCTTCCATCATACACTCTTTGATCAGATCTCCATTAGTAAATGGAATTGCTACACCTTCCTTAGCTCTAACTCTATCAGAGAACCATGATCTAATCCCATTCAGTAGTATTCATGATCGAATACCATTCAGTGGAATTCATGATCTAATCCCATTCAGTGGTATTCCTGATCTAATCCCATTCAGTGGTATTCATATCTTCTAGATGATTGAGGAATCCAAAACGCTCGCATACAATATCATAAGCAGCTATCCTGTCACTTAGAGATTCAATAAATTGGTCAATAATTGGAAAGAAGCATTTTGTACGGAACTTTGACCTGGGAGTCATCTGGGTATCTTCTGCTTTACCATAATCCAATGTGTTAAGACTAACATTTCTCACACGATGACGAACTTCTGTATACTCTTTTGTTCCAGCCTCTTCATATTCATCGAATGATCAGCTATCCTATCATTGGTATGTTTCCCGTCATAAAATCCTTCAGTATATAATTGGCTCTTTTCAGTGCCTGTAGCCATAAGTTTGCAGGGAAAGTAGTAGACTTTGCGAGTTGTTGGAGAAAAACATAACCAGGAATGATTAACTATATCTTTATTCAGGGATTCCCTCTGAAACAAACTCCGTGAACATTTTCGTGTAAAATGCATTTCACTCTTCCCCTTCACCAGTTGGGGTTTTGAAGCTATCTCAAGCAACTGCTCGTTACAATTTTGGAATTCTACAGATCCCTTCTTTGCTCAAAAGGTTATCATTTCCTCTGTAGACGACTCGAGTCATAAACCAATATCAGTTTCTAAGCCATGACTTTTAGTCTCAACTTTATCCTTGACGTGGTCTTCCTGTACTCCCAGTATATACTCACTTTATCCTTGACGTGGTCTTCCTGTACTCCCAGTATATACTCACTTTATCCTTGACGTGGTCTTCCTGTACTCCCAGTATATTCTCACTTTATCCTTGACGTGGTCTTCCTGTACTCCCAGTATATACTCACTTTATCCTTGACGTGGTCTTCCTGTACTCCCAGTATATTCTCACTTTATCCTTGACGTGGTCTTCCTGTACTCCCAGTATATACTCACTTTATCCTTGACGTGGTCTTCCTGTACTCCCAGTATATACTCTCATGGAGAACAATGTTAGCAGCTTCAGTTACAGGTGTACACGAAGAGGTTATGTCAGTAGACCCCAAATGTTGTGATGATTGACTAGGTGTTGCTGAAATTTATGGTACATTACAATAAAATGCTATTTCTAAAAAAAATAAACAAAAGTATTTAAAAATCATTCTTTTTATTGAAGAATTGTGCAATTCTATCAATTTTGATAAATTTTGCACAAACTTTGGAATCGATTCTGGAATCAATTTTGAGTGTACATTTTCAGTTTCAGAATCGATTCGAACACTGCTCTGAACCAGCATTGCCAACCAAATCTGAGAATTTCAGGTGGACCTAGTGCCAAAAGTAGCCCAAAATCGCAAAATGATTGTGTTGATTGCAAAAATGTGTATGTTTGTGTTTTTTGAGTGATAATTTTACAATTTGTGTGTATGTTTTTTTGCATAATTACTTTTATTTCATTTTTTTAATAATTTATATTTTTCTATGTCTCATCTTGTGGGGGCCTTTCTGTGGGGCCCAGAGCTGTAGCCTCGGTAGCCGCCCCTTTAATCCGGCCCTTGGAGTCGCAAATGTTTCTTTATATTTACAACTTGCTATAAGTTCTTCCGTCCATTCAACTGGAGATTAAGTCGCAAAATTTCAATCAAGTTTTAATGAAATAGTATTGGTTGAAATGACAGCAACTAACAGTTACTCTGGCTGTTGTAATCTCAAGAATATAACATTAGCGATTGTATATTTCTCAGCTTATTTGCGCTTGATATATGTTTTAACAAAAAATCAACATGTGATAAAATACCTCAAATGAAAACAAATGTATTGAGGAATGATCGAACTTTAATCAACTATCAAACTGCATATTGGATAAACAACGTATACTATTATTAGCAGAGTCTACTAAGAGTTTATGGATAAGGCAATGTCTCAGTGTTGTGATGTAGTCTAACAGCTTATGGCTGTTCTTTAACATGATATAACCTTTATGCTGACAGCCATAAAACTCTCAGTATCAACAATTCTCAGAAACACACTAAGCTTTTTTTTCCATTTTTCTTACAAACCTGAGAAACTCTTTACCGATCTCGACAATTCAAGTCCCAAGAGATACCACAGTCGCAGGAAGAACTCTCAAGCTCTCACCCCACTTACATCACAGCGGAATCTCGTCTGTAAACTTTCTTTTGGTGGTAGATGTTGTGTCGAAGATGGTGGTGGTGTGATGGTGATGCTTATGTTGTGTGATGGTGTGATGTTTAGATGGTGATGCTTGTGTTATGTGATGGTGAGATGGTGATGCTTATGTTATGTGATGGTGATGCTTATGTTATGTGATGGTGATGCTTATGTTATGTGATGGTGATGCTTGTGTTATGTGATTGTGTGATGGTGAGATGGTGATGCTTGTTATGTGATGGTGTGATGGTGATGCTTATGTTATGTGATGGTGGTGGTGTAGTGTGATGGTGATGCTTGTGTTATGTGATGGTGATGCTTATGTTATATGATGGTGATGCTTGTGTTATGTGATGGTGATGCTTGTGTTATGTTATGGTGATGCTTGTGTTATGTGGTGTGATGGTGATGCTTATGTTGTGATAGGGATGCTTGTGTTATGTGATAGTGTGATGGTGATGCTTATATTTTGTGATGGTGATGCTTATGTTATGTGATAGTGATGCTTGACCTGGGAGTCATCTGGGTATCTTCTGCTTTACCATAATCCAATGTGTTAAGACTAACATTTCTCACACGATGACGAACTTCTGTATACTCTTTTGTTCCAGCCTCTTCATATTCATCGAATGATCAGCTATCCTATCATTGGTATGTTTCCCGTCATAAAATCCTTCAGTGGATAATACAGTGCCTGTAGCCATAAGTTTGCAGGGAAAGTAGTAGACTTTGCGAGTTGTTGGAGAAAAACATAACCAGGAATGATTAACTATATCTTTTTCAGGATTCCTCTGAAACAAACTCCGTGAACATTTTCGTGTGAAATGCATTTCACTCTTCCCCTTCACCAGTTGGGGTTTTGAAGCTATCTCAAGCAACTGCTCGTTACAATTTTGGAATTCTACAGATCCCTTCTTTGCTCAAAGGTTATCATTTCCTCTGTAGACGACTCGAGTCATAAACCAATATCAGTTTCTAAGCCATGACTTTTAGTCTCAACTTTATCCTTGACGTGGTCTTCCTGTACTCCCAGTATATACCACTTTATCCTTGACGTGGTCTTCCTGTACTCCCAGTATATACTCACTTTATCCTTGACGTGGTCTTCCTGTACTCCCAGTATATTCTCACTTTATCCTTGACGTGGTCTTCCTGTACTCCCAGTATATACTCACTTTATCCTTGACGTGGTCTTCCTGTACTCCCAGTATATTCTCACTTTATCCTTGACGTGGTCTTCCTGTACTCCCAGTATATACTCACTTTATCCTTGACGTGGTCTTCCTGTACTCCCAGTATATACTCTCATGGAGAACAATGTTAGCAGCTTCAGTTACAGGTGTACACGAAGAGGTTATGTCAGTAGACCCCAAATGTTGTGATGATTGACTAGGTGTTGCTGAAATTTATGGTACATTACAATAAAATGCTATTTCTAAAAAAAAAATAAACAAAAGTATTTAAAAAAATCATTCTTTTTTATTGAAGAATTGTGCAATTCTATCAATTTTGATAAATTTTTGCACAAACTTTGGAATCGATTCTGGAATCAATTTTGAGTGTACAGTTTGTGGTTACAGGCGAGTGGGTGCGGGAGGGAAGAGGAGCGATTGGTGGAATGATGATGTAAAGAGAGTAGTAAGGGAGAAAAAGTTAGCATATGAGAGGTTTTTACAAAGTAGAAGTGATGCAAGGAGGGAAGAGTATATGGAGAGAAAAAGAGAGGTTAAAAGAGTGGTGAAGCAATGTAAAAAGAGAGCAGATGAGAGAGTGGGTGAGATGTTATCAGCAAATTTGTTGAAAATAAGAAAAAGTTTTGGAATGAGATTAATAAGTTGAGGAAGCCTAGAGAACAAATGGATTTGACAGTTAAAAATAGGAGAGGAGAGTTATTAAATGGAGAGTTAGAGGTATCGGGAAGATGGAGAGAATATTTGTTAAATGTTGATGAAGACAGGGAAGCTGTGATTTCGTGTGTAGGGCAAGGAGGAATAACATCTTGTAGGAGTGTGGAAGAGCCAGTTGTGGGTGTAGGGAAGTTCGTGAGGCAGTGGGTAGAATGAAAGGGGTAAGGCAGCTGGGATTGATGGGATAAAGATAGAAATGTTAAAAGCAGGTGGGGATATAATTTGGAGTGGTTGGTGCTATTATTTAATAAATGTATGGAAGAGGGTAAGGTACCTAGGATTGGCAGAGAGCGTGTATTGTTCCTTTGTATAAAGGCAAAGGGGACAAAGAGAGTGCAAAAATTATAGGGGAATAAGTCTGTTGAGTGTACCTGGTAAAGTGTATGGTAGAGTTATTATTGAAAGAATTAAGAGTAAAACAGAAAGCAGGATAGCAGATGAACAAGGGGGCTTTAGGAAAGGTAGGGGTGTGTAGACCAAGTGTTTACAGTGAAACATATAGGTGAACAGTATTTGGATAAGGGTAAAGATGTTTTTGTGGCATTTATGGATTTGGAAAAGGCGTATGATAGGGTAGATAGGGGGCAATGTGGCAGATGTTGCAGGTGTATGGAATAGGAGGAAGGTTACTGAAAGCAGTGAAGAGTTTTTATGAGGATAGTGAGGCTCAGGTTAGAGTGTGTAGGAGGGAAGGGACTATTTCCCAGTAAAAGTGGGCCTTAGACAAGGATGTGTGATGTCACCGTGGTTGTTCAATATATTTATAGATGGGGTTGTAAGAGAAGTGAATGCGAGGGTCTTGGCAAGAGGTGTTGGGCTAAAAGATAAAGAAGCAAATACAAAGTGGGAGTTGTCACAGTTGCTTTTGCTGATGACACTGTGCTTTTGGGAGATTCTGAAGAGAAGCTGCAGAGGTTGGTGGATGAATTTGGTAGGGTGTGTAAAAGAAGAAAATTGAAAGTGAATATAGGAAAGAGTAAGGTGATGAGAATAACAAAAATAATAGGTGACGAAAGATTGGATATCAGATTGGAGGGAGAGAGTATGGAGGTGGTGAATGTATTCAGATATTTGGGAGTGGACATGTCGGCGGATGGGTCTATGAAGGATGAGGTGAATCATAGAATTGATGAGGGAAAAGGGTGAGTGGAGCACTTGGAGTCTGTGGAGACAAAGAACCTTGTCCATGGAAGTAAAAGGGAATGTATGAGAGTATAGTTATACCAACGCTCTTATATGGGTGTGAAGCATGGGTGATGAATGTTGCAACGAGGAGAAGGATGGAGGCAGTGGAAATGTCATGTCTGAGGTCAATGTGTGGTGTGAATATAATGCAGAGAATTCGGAGTTTGGAAATTAGGAGGAGGTGCAGGATTACCAAAACGATTGTCCAGAGAGCTGAGGAGGGGTTGTTGAGGTGGTTTGGACATGTAGAGAGAATGGAACGAGACAGAGTGACTTCGAGAGTGTATAAATCTGTAGTGGAGGGAAGGCGGGTAGGGGTCGGCCTAGGAAAGGTTGGAGGGAGGGGGTAAAGGAAGTTTTGTGTGCGAGGGGCTTGGATTTCCAGCAAGCATGTGTGAGCGTATTTGATAGGAGTGAATGGAGGCATATGGTTTTTAATACTTGACGTGCTGTTGGAGTGTGAGCAAAGTAACATTTATGAAGGGATTCAGGGAAACCGGCAGGCCGGACTTGAGTTCTGGAGATGGGAAGTACAGTGCCGGCACTCTGAAGGAGGGGTGTTAATGTTGCAGTTTTATAACTGTAGTGTAAAGCACCCTTCTGGCAAGACAGTGATGGAGTGAATGATGATGAAAGTTTTTCTTTTTCGGGCCACCCTGCCTTGGTGGGAATCGGCCGATGTGTTAATAATACAAAAATTTCAGTTTCAGAATCGATTCGAACACTGCTCTGAACCAGCATTGCCAACCAAATATGAGAATTTCAGGTGGACCTAGTGCCAAAAAGTAGCCCAAAATCGCAAAATGATTGTGTTGATTGCAAAAATGTGTATGTTTGTGTTTTTTTGAGTGATAATTTTACAATTTGTGTGTATGTTTTTTTTTGCATAATTACTTTTATTTCATTTTTTTTAATAATTTATATTTTTCTATGTCTCATCTTGTGGGGGGGGGGGCTTTTCTGTGGGGGCCCAGAGCTGTAGCCTCGGTAGCCGCCCCTTTAATCCGGCCCTTGGAGTCGCAAATGTTTCTTTATATTTACAACTTGCTATAAGTTCTTCCGTCCATTCAACTGGAGATTAAGTCGCAAAATTTCAATCAAGTTTTAATGAAATAGTATTGGTTGAAATGACAGCAACTAACAGTTACTCTGGCTGTTGTAATCTCAAGAATATAACATTAGCGATTGTATATTTCTCAGCTTATTTGCGCTTGATATATGTTTTAACAAAAAAATCAACATGTGATAAAATACCTCAAATGAAAACAAATGTATTGAGGAATGATCGAACTTTAATCAACTATCAAACTGCATATTGGATAAACAACGTATACTATTATTAGCAGAGTCTACTAAGAGTTTATGGATAAGGCAATGTCTCAGTGTTGTGATGTAGTCTAACAGCTTATGGCTGTTCTTTAACATGATATAACCTTTATGCTGACAGCCATAAAACTCTCAGTATCAACAATTCTCAGAAACACACTAAGCTTTTTTTTCCATTTTTCTTACAAACCTGAGAAACTCTTTACCGATCTCGACAATTCAAGTCCCAAGAGATACCACAGTCGCAGGAAGAACTCTCAAGCTCTCACCCCACTTACATCACAGCGGAATCTCGTCTGTAAACTTTCTTTGGTGGTAGATGTTGTGTCGAAGATGGTGGTGGTGTGATGGTGATGCTTATGTTGTGTGATGGTGTGATGTTTAGATGGTGATGCTTGTGTTATGTGATGGTGAGATGGTGATGCTTATGTTATGTGATGGTGATGCTTATGTTATGTGATGGTGATGCTTATGTTATGTGATGGTGATGCTTGTGTTATGTGATTGTGTGATGGTGAGATGGTGATGCTTGTTATGTGATGGTGTGATGGTGATGCTTATGTTATGTGATGGTGGTGGTGTAGTGTGATGGTGATGCTTGTGTTATGTGATGGTGATGCTTATGTTATATGATGGTGATGCTTGTGTTATGTGATGGTGATGCTTGTGTTATGTTATGGTGATGCTTGTGTTATGTGGTGTGATGGTGATGCTTATGTTGTGATAGGGATGCTTGTGTTATGTGATAGTGTGATGGTGATGCTTATATTTTGTGATGGTGATGCTTATGTTATGTGATAGTGATGCTTGACCTGGGAGTCATCTGGGTATCTTCTGCTTTACCATAATCCAATGTGTTAAGACTAACATTTCTCACACGATGACGAACTTCTGTATACTCTTTTGTTCCAGCCTCTTCATATTCATCGAATGATCAGCTATCCTATCATTGGTATGTTTCCGTCATAAAATCCTTCAGTGGATAATTGGCTCTTTTCAGTGCCTGTAGCCATAAGTTTGCAGGGAAAGTAGTAGACTTTGCGAGTTGTTGGAGAAAAACATAACCAGGAATGATTAACTATATCTTTATTCAGGATTCCCTCTGAAACAAACTCCGTGAACATTTTCGTGTGAAATGCATTTCACTCTTCCCCTTCACCAGTTAGGTTTTGAAGCTATCTCAAGCAACTGCTCGTTACAATTTTGGAATTCTACAGATCCCTTCTTTGCTCAAAAGGTTATCATTTCCTCTGTAGACGACTCGAGTCATAAACCAATATCAGTTTCTAAGCCATGACTTTTAGTCTCAACTTTATCCTTGACGTGGTCTTCCTGTACTCCCAGTATATACTTCACTTTATCCTTGACGTGGTCTTCCTGTACTCCCAGTATATACTCACTTTATCCTTGACGTGGTCTTCCTGTACTCCCAGTATATTCTCACTTTATCCTTGACGTGGTCTTCCTGTACTCCCAGTATATACTCACTTTATCCTTGACGTGGTCTTCCTGTACTCCCAGTATATTCTCACTTTATCCTTGACGTGGTCTTCCTGTACTCCCAGTATATACTCACTTTATCCTTGACGTGGTCTTCCTGTACTCCCAGTATATACTCTCATGGAGAACAATGTTAGCAGCTTCAGTTACAGGTGTACACGAAGAGGTTATGTCAGTAGACCCCAAATGTTGTGATGATTGACTAGGTGTTGCTTAAATTTATGGTACATTACAATAAAATGCTATTTCTAAAAAAAAAATAAACAAAAGTATTTAAAAAAATCATTCTTTTTTATTGAAGAATTGTGCAATTCTATCAATTTTGATAAATTTTTGCACAAACTTTGGAATCGATTCTGGAATGAATTTTGAGTGTACATTTTCAGTTTCAGAATCGATTCGAACACTGCTCTGAACCAGCATTGCCAACCAAATCTGAGAATTTCAGGTGGACCTAGTGCCAAAAGTAGCCCAAAATCGCAAAATGATTGTGTTGATTGCAAAAATGTGTATGTTTGTGTTTTTTGAGTGATAATTTTACAATTTGTGTGTATGTTTTTTTGCATAATTACTTTTATTTCATTTTTTTAATAATTTATATTTTTCTATGTCTCATCTTGTGGGGGGCTTTTCTGTGGGGGCCCAGAGCTGTAGCCTCGGTAGCCGCCCCTTTAATCCGGCCCTTGGAGTCGCAAATGTTTCTTTATATTTACAACTTGCTATAAGTTCTTCCGTCCATTCAACTGGAGATTAAGTCGCAAAATTTCAATCAAGTTTTAATGAAATAGTATTGGTTGAAATGACAGCAACTAACAGTTACTCTGGCTGTTGTAATCTCAAGAATATAACATTAGCGATTGTATATTTCTCAGCTTATTTGCGCTTGATATATGTTTTAACAAAAAATCAACATGTGATAAAATACCTCAAATGAAAACAAATGTATTGAGGAATGATCGAACTTTAATCAACTATCAAACTGCATATTGATAAACAACGTATACTATTATTAGCAGAGTCTACTAAGAGTTTATGGATAAGGCAATGTCTCAGTGTTGTGATGTAGTCTAACAGCTTATGGTTGTTCTTTAACATGATATAACCTTTATGCTGACAGCCATAAAACTCTCAGTATCAACAATTCTCAGAAACACACTAAGCTTTTTTTTCCATTTTTCTTACAAACCTGAGAAACTCTTTACCGATCTCGACAATTCAAGTCCCAAGAGATACCACAGTCGCAGGAAGAACTCTCAAGCTCTCACCCCACTTACATCACAGCGGAATCTCGTCTGTAAACTTTCTTTTGGTGGTAGATGTTGTGTCGAAGATGGTGGTGGTGTGATGGTGATGCTTATGTTGTGTGATGGTGTGATGTTTAGATGGTGATGCTTGTGTTATGTGATGGTGAGATGGTGATGCTTATGTTATGTGATGGTGATGCTTATGTTATGTGATGGTGATGCTTATGTTATGTGATGGTGATGCTTGTGTTATGTGATTGTGTGATGGTGAGATGGTGATGCTTGTTATGTGATGGTGTGATGGTGATGCTTATGTTATGTGATGGTGGTGGTGTAGTGTGATGGTGATGCTTGTGTTATGTGATGGTGATGCTTATGTTATATGATGGTGATGCTTGTGTTATGTGATGGTGATGCTTGTGTTATGTTATGGTGATGCTTGTGTTATGTGGTGTGATGGTGATGCTTATGTTGTGATAGGGATGCTTGTGTTATGTGATAGTGTGATGGTGATGCTTATATTTTGTGATGGTGATGCTTATGTTATGTGATAGTGATGCTTGACCTGGGAGTCATCTGGGTATCTTCTGCTTTACCATAATCCAATGTGTTAAGACTAACATTTCTCACACGATGACGAACTTCTGTATACTCTTTTGTTCCAGCCTCTTCATATTCATCGAATGATCAGCTATCCTATCATTGGTATGTTTCCCGTCATAAAATCCTTCAGTGGATAATTGGCTCTTTTCAGTGCCTGTAGCCATAAGTTTGCAGGGAAAGTAGTAGACTTTGCGAGTTGTTGGAGAAAAACATAACCAGGAATGATTAACTATATCTTTATTCAGGGATTCCCTCTGAAACAAACTCCGTGAACATTTTCGTGTGAAATGCATTTCACTCTTCCCCTTCACCAGTTAGGGTTTTGAAGCTATCTCAAGCAACTGCTCGTTACAATTTTGGAATTCTACAGATCCCTTCTTTGCTCAAAAGGTTATCATTTCCTCTGTAGACGACTCGAGTCATAAACCAATATCAGTTTCTAAGCCATGACTTTTAGTCTCAACTTTATCCTTGACGTGGTCTTCCTGTACTCCCAGTATATACTCACTTTATCCTTGACGTGGTCTTCCTGTACTCCCAGTATATACTCACTTTATCCTTGACGTGGTCTTCCTGTACTCCCAGTATATTCTCACTTTATCCTTGACGTGGTCTTCCTGTACTCCCAGTATATACTCTCATGGAGAACAATGTTAGCAGCTTCAGTTACAGGTGTACACGAAGAGGTTATGTCAGTAGACCCCAAATGTTGTGATGATTGACTAGGTGTTGCTGAAATTTATGGTACATTACAATAAAATGCTATTTCTAAAAAAAAAATAAACAAAAGTATTTAAAAAAATCATTCTTTTTTATTGAAGAATTGTGCAATTCTATCAATTTTGATAAATTTTTGCACAAACTTTGGAATCGATTCTGGAATCAATTTTGAGTGTACATTTTCAGTTTCAGAATCGATTCGAACACTGCTCTGAACCAGCATTGCCAACCAAATCTGAGAATTTCAGGTGGACCTAGTGCCAAAAAGTAGCCCAAAATCGCAAAATGATTGTGTTGATTGCAAAAATGTGTATGTTTGTGTTTTTTTGAGTGATAATTTTACAATTTGTGTGTATGTTTTTTTTTGCATAATTACTTTTATTTCATTTTTTTTAATAATTTATATTTTTCTATGTCTCATCTTGTGGGGGGCCTTTTCTGTGGGGGCCCAGAGCTGTAGCCTCGGTAGCCGCCCCTTTAATCCGGCCCTTGGAGTCGCAAATGTTTCTTTATATTTACAACTTGCTATAAGTTCTTCCGTCCATTCAACTGGAGATTAAGTCGCAAAATTTCAATCAAGTTTTAATGAAATAGTATTGGTTGAAATGACAGCAACTAACAGTTACTCTGGCTGTTGTAATCTCAAGAATATAACATTAGCGATTGTATATTTCTCAGCTTATTTGCGCTTGATATATGTTTTAACAAAAATCAACATGTGATAAAATACCTCAAATGAAAACAAATGTATTGAGGAATGATCGAACTTTAATCAACTATCAAACTGCATATTGGATAAACAACGTATACTATTATTAGCAGAGTCTACTAAGAGTTTATGGATAAGGCAATGTCTCAGTGTTGTGATGTAGTCTAACAGCTTATGGTTGTTCTTTAACATGATATAACCTTTATGCTGACAGCCATAAAACTCTCAGTATCAACAATTCTCAGAAACACACTAAGCTTTTTTTTCCATTTTTCTTACAAACCTGAGAAACTCTTTACCGATCTCGACAATTCAAGTCCCAAGAGATACCACAGTCGCAGGAAGAACTCTCAAGCTCTCACCCCACTTACATCACAGCGGAATCTCGTCTGTAAACTTTCTTTTGGTGGTAGATGTTGTGTCGAAGATGGTGGTGGTGTGATGGTGATGCTTATGTTGTGTGATGGTGTGATGTTTAGATGGTGATGCTTGTGTTATGTGATGGTGAGATGGTGATGCTTATGTTATGTGATGGTGATGCTTATGTTATGTGATGGTGATGCTTATGTTATGTGATGGTGATGCTTGTGTTATGTGATTGTGTGATGGTGAGATGGTGATGCTTGTTATGTGATGGTGTGATGGTGATGCTTATGTTATGTGATGGTGGTGGTGTAGTGTGATGGTGATGCTTGTGTTATGTGATGGTGATGCTTATGTTATATGATGGTGATGCTTGTGTTATGTGATGGTGATGCTTGTGTTATGTTATGGTGATGCTTGTGTTATGTGGTGTGATGGTGATGCTTATGTTGTGATAGGGATGCTTGTGTTATGTGATAGTGTGATGGTGATGCTTATATTTTGTGATGGTGATGCTTATGTTATGTGATAGTGATGCTTGACCTGGGAGTCATCTGGGTATCTTCTGCTTTACCATAATCCAATGTGTTAAGACTAACATTTCTCACACGATGACGAACTTCTGTATACTCTTTTGTTCCAGCCTCTTCATATTCATCGAATGATCAGCTATCCTATCATTGGTATGTTTCCCGTCATAAAATCCTTCAGTGGATAATTGGCTCTTTTCAGTGCCTGTAGCCATAAGTTTGCAGGGAAAGTAGTAGACTTTGCGAGTTGTTGGAGAAAACATAACCAGGAATGATTAACTATATCTTTATTCAGGGATTCCCTCTGAAACAAACTCCGTGAACATTTTCGTGTGAAATGCATTTCACTCTTCCCCTTCACCAGTTAGGGTTTTGAAGCTATCTCAAGCAACTGCTCGTTACAATTTTGGAATTCTACAGATCCCTTCTTTGCTCAAAAGGTTATCATTTCCTCTGTAGACGACTCGAGTCATAAACCAATATCAGTTTCTAAGCCATGACTTTTAGTCTCAACTTTATCCTTGACGTGGTCTTCCTGTACTCCCAGTATATACTCACTTTATCCTTGACGTGGTCTTCCTGTACTCCCAGTATATACTCACTTTATCCTTGACGTGGTCTTCCTGTACTCCCAGTATATTCTCACTTTATCCTTGACGTGGTCTTCCTGTACTCCCAGTATATACTCTCATGGAGAACAATGTTAGCAGCTTCAGTTACAGGTGTACACGAAGAGGTTATGTCAGTAGACCCCAAATGTTGTGATGATTGACTAGGTGTTGCTGAAATTTATGGTACATTACAATAAAATGCTATTTCTAAAAAAAAAATAAACAAAAGTATTTAAAAAAATCATTCTTTTTTATTGAAGAATTGTGCAATTCTATCAATTTTGATAAATTTTTGCACAAACTTTGGAATCGATTCTGGAATCAATTTTGAGTGTACATTTTCAGTTTCAGAATCGATTCGAACACTGCTCTGAACCAGCATTGCCAACCAAATCTGAGAATTTCAGGTGGACCTAGTGCCAAAAAGTAGCCCAAAATCGCAAAATGATTGTGTTGATTGCAAAAATGTGTATGTTTGTGTTTTTTGAGTGATAATTTTACAATTTGTGTGTATGTTTTTTTTTGCATAATTACTTTTATTTCATTTTTTTTAATAATTTATATTTTTCTATGTCTCATCTTGTGGGTGGGGGCCTTTTCTGTGGGGGCCCAGAGCTGTAGCCTCGGTAGCCGCCCCTTTAATCCGGCCCTTGGAGTCGCAAATGTTTCTTTATATTTACAACTTGCTATAAGTTCTTCCGTCCATTCAACTGGAGATTAAGTCGCAAAATTTCAATCAAGTTTTAATGAAATAGTATTGGTTGAAATGACAGCAACTAACAGTTACTCTGGCTGTTGTAATCTCAAGAATATAACATTAGCGATTGTATATTTCTCAGCTTATTTGCGCTTGATATATGTTTTAACAAAAAAATCAACATGTGATAAAATACCTCAAATGAAAACAAATGTATTGAGGAATGATCGAACTTTAATCAACTATCAAACTGCATATTGGATAAACAACGTATACTATTATTAGCAGAGTCTACTAAGAGTTTATGGATAAGGCAATGTCTCAGTGTTGTGATGTAGTCTAACAGCTTATGGCTGTTCTTTAACATGATATAACCTTTATGCTGACAGCCATAAAACTCTCAGTATCAACAATTCTCAGAAACACACTAAGCTTTTTTCCATTTTCTTACAAACCTGAGAAACTCTTTACCGATCTCGACAATTCAAGTCCCAAGAGATACCACAGTCGCAGGAAGAACTCTCAAGCTCTCACCCCACTTACATCACAGCGGAATCTCGTCTGTAAACTTTCTTTTGGTGGTAGATGTTGTGTCGAAGATGGTGGTGGTGTGATGGTGATGCTTATGTTGTGTGATGGTGTGATGTTTAGATGGTGATGCTTGTGTTATGTGATGGTGAGATGGTGATGCTTATGTTATGTGATGGTGATGCTTATGTTATGTGATGGTGATGCTTATGTTATGTGATGGTGATGCTTGTGTTATGTGATTGTGTGATGGTGAGATGGTGATGCTTGTTATGTGATGATGTGATGGTGATGCTTATGTTATGTGATGGTGGTGGTGTAGTGTGATGGTGATGCTTGTGTTATGTGATGGTGATGCTTATGTTATATGATGGTGATGCTTGTGTTATGTGATGGTGATGCTTGTGTTATGTTATGGTGATGCTTGTGTTATGTGGTGTGATGGTGATGCTTATGTTGTGATAGGGATGCTTGTGTTATGTGATAGTGTGATGGTGATGCTTATATTTTGTGATGGTGATGCTTATGTTATGTGATAGTGATGCTTGACCTGGGAGTCATCTGGGTATCTTCTGCTTTACCATAATCCAATGTGTTAAGACTAACATTTCTCACACGATGACGAACTTCTGTATACTCTTTTGTTCCAGCCTCTTCATATTCATCGAATGATCAGCTATCCTATCATTGGTATGTTTCCGTCATAAAATCCTTCAGTGGATAATTGGCTCTTTTCAGTGCCTGTAGCCATAAGTTTGCAGGGAAAGTAGTAGACTTTGCGAGTTGTTGGAGAAAAACATAACCAGGAATGATTAACTATATCTTTATTCAGGGATTCCTCTGAAACAAACTCCGTGAACATTTTCGTGTGAAATGCATTTCACTCTTCCCTTCACCAGTTGGGGTTTTGAAGCTATCTCAAGCAACTGCTCGTTACAATTTTGGAATTCTACAGATCCCTTCTTTGCTCAAAGGTTATCATTTCCTCTGTAGACGACTCGAGTCATAAACCAATATCAGTTTCTAAGCTATGACTTTTAGTCTCAACTTTATCCTTGACGTGGTCTTCCTGTACTCCCAGTATATACTCACTTTATCCTTGACGTGGTCTTCCTGTACTCCCAGTATATACTCACTTTATCCTTGACGTGGTCTTCCTGTACTCCCAGTATATTCTCACTTTATCCTTGACGTGGTCTTCCTGTACTCCCAGTATATACTCACTTTATCCTTGACGTGGTCTTCCTGTACTCCCAGTATATTCTCACTTTATCCTTGACGTGGTCTTCCTGTACTCCCAGTATATACTCACTTTATCCTTGACGTGGTCTTCCTGTACTCCCAGTATATACTCTCATGGAGAACAATGTTAGCAGCTTCAGTTACAGGTGTACACGAAGAGGTTATGTCAGTAGACCCCAAATGTTGTGATGATTGACTAGGTGTTGCTGAAATTTATGGTACATTACAATAAAATGCTATTTCTAAAAAAAAAATAAACAAAAGTATTTAAAAAAATCATTCTTTTTTATTGAAGAATTGTGCAATTCTATCAATTTTGATAAATTTTTGCACAAACTTTGGAATCGATTCTGGAATCAATTTTGAGTGTACATTTTCAGTTTCAGAATCGATTCGAACACTGCTCTGAACCAGCATTGCCAACCAAATCTGAGAATTTCAGGTGGACCTAGTGCCAAAAAGTAGCCCAAAATCGCAAAATGATTGTGTTGATTGCAAAAATGTGTATGTTTGTGTTTTTTTGAGTGATAATTTTACAATTTGTGTGTATGTTTTTTTTTGCATAATTACTTTTATTTCATTTTTTTTAATAATTTATATTTTTCTATGTCTCATCTTGTGGGGGCCTTTTCTGTGGGGGCCCAGAGCTGTAGCCTCGGTAGCCGCCCCTTTAATCCGGCCCTTGGAGTCGCAAATGTTTCTTTATATTTACAACTTGCTATAAGTTCTTCCGTCCATTCAACTGGAGATTAAGTCGCAAAATTTCAATCAAGTTTTAATGAAATAGTATTGGTTGAAATGACAGCAACTAACAGTTACTCTGGCTGTTGTAATCTCAAGAATATAACATTAGCGATTGTATATTTCTCAGCTTATTTGCGCTTGATATATGTTTTAACAAAAAATCAACATGTGATAAAATACCTCAAATGAAAACAAATGTATTGAGGAATGATCGAACTTTAATCAACTATCAAACTGCATATTGGATAAACAACGTATACTATTATTAGCAGAGTCTACTAAGAGTTTATGGATAAGGCAATGTCTCAGTGTTGTGATGTAGTCTAACAGCTTATGGCTGTTCTTTAACATGATATAACCTTTATGCTGACAGCCATAAAACTCTCAGTATCAACAATTCTCAGAAACACACTAAGCTTTTTTTTCCATTTTTCTTACAAACCTGAGAAACTCTTTACCGATCTCGACAATTCAAGTCCCAAGAGATACCACAGTCGCAGGAAGAACTCTCAAGCTCTCACCCCACTTACATCACAGCGGAATCTCGTCTGTAAACTTTCTTTTGGTGGTAGATGTTGTGTCGAAGATGGTGGTGGTGTGATGGTGATGCTTATGTTGTGTGATGGTGTGATGTTTAGATGGTGATGCTTGTGTTATGTGATGGTGAGATGGTGATGCTTATGTTATGTGATGGTGATGCTTATGTTATGTGATGGTGATGCTTATGTTATGTGATGGTGATGCTTATGTTATGTGATGGTGATGCTTGTGTTATGTGATTGTGTGATGGTGAGATGGTGATGCTTGTTATGTGATGGTGTGATGGTGATGCTTATGTTATGTGATGGTGGTGGTGTAGTGTGATGGTGATGCTTGTGTTATGTGATGTTGATGCTTATGTTATATGATGGTGATGCTTGTGTTATGTGATGGTGATGCTTGTGTTATGTTATGGTGATGCTTGTGTTATGTGGTGTGATGGTGATGCTTATGTTGTGATAGGGATGCTTGTGTTATGTGATAGTGTGATGGTGATGCTTATATTTTGTGATGGTGATGCTTATGTTATGTGATAGTGATGCTTGTGTTATGTGATGGTAGCCACGAGTGAAGACAATTTTATTATTTACTTCTTCGCAAGTGAAGAACATTCTAATGCTTTGGAGTCAGACCAAACCGGACTAGGCCTGTGGGTGCTCACATTACATTCTGTATAATATAAGCAGATATAGAAGTTCTGGTCTGGTACTTAAGATCTGTTATCTACCATATTTGGGGTATATGATTATGGAAAATGATTAATTGAGTAATGGGGATTAAAACCTATCGATTAGTCAGTACATTCTAGTCATTGATGCTGAAATCCCTGAATATGGAGTTAAGTAAACTGTCACAATATACTAAGCGAAATACACCTCTCGTTGTATGTACCTCTTTAAGGGGGGCTCCTTGTCGTGGTAAAGAGGCTATCGGTCTGAGGAATTGAACCTCTTGGTCTTCTTCCTCAGACCGAACCTAATTACCTCCCAATCCCCCTTTCCCTTTCCCATCTTCCCCATCCTCCCTTTTCCATTTCCTCCTCCTCCTCCTCCTCATCCCCTCCCTTATTTCCTTCCCATTTTTTTCCTGGGAGCTTCCCTCCACAGGCATTATAGTTCCTAGGTAGGGGGAAGGGTACCGTGGTCCAATCCCATTCCATTGAGGTTCTTGGCAGTGGTGTAGTTTGCCGTGGAATCTGGATCGCCTGGGGATGTCCCGATCCCTCTCCGGTCTCCCGGGGGGTGGCCTTGGGTATCTTTCGAGCGACAGGTGTATCTCTGGAGGCCACCTTTTGGATTCCGGGGGTGGTGGCCGAAGGTGGTATGCTTTGTGGCGGATATCCGGCCGCCCTCTCTTTTGTCCGCCGAGGTGGCTTGGTGGATGTGAGGTTGCTATCCCGGATTGCTGGTTTACTGGCATGAAGGGTAGGGTATGGCACAGGTTCCATGCAGCATCTGCACTACTTGCGGTGTTGAGGTCCTCTTGGGCGCAGAGGGGGATTTACGCCCCTTTCATTCCTCCTAGGAGCTATTCCTCCAGGTTCACCCCTTGTTTTTTTTTTTTCTTTTCTTCTTTCTTTTTTTTCTTAAAAACAAAAAGAAAGAAGTAACCTAACAATGGATGCCCTAATCTGTGAACCTACCCCTGGGCCCCTTGACACCGAACCTAGTTCTCACCCTACCTCGTTAATGGGCAACTCTTCGGACAACTCTAATACCCCTGTACCTCTTGCTGGTGCCGGTTCGTCACCGGCTTAAGGTACCGGGGATCCGACTGACCCTTTCGATACGTCTGACCTTCGCTATTCTCTGACCTTGATTCCGGCTTCTCCCTTAACGGTGCAACAATTTTCGAATTGCCCGCCCGTCACACATCGGACCACCCCCGGTCCTGCACACAAACGACCACGACCCTTACATGACGATTAGACGCTTTCTTCTCGTTCATCTCAGAAACAACCAGCTCGTCACGCACTCCCCTTAAACTCTTTGTTTCACACTACTCAATGGACAAAGTTTTTTACTCTGCGACCATGTTGGTAAAGTTATCTCATTTCACGCTCTCAAGAGCGGCACTCGAATCATCACGGTCCAGTATCCTGGCCAAGCTCGCGATCTTTCTCTTCTTACAATCATAGATACTGTTACTGTTACTATTGACAAGCATCATTCCCTCAATTCTTGTTGTGGTTCTGTCATTTTACCCCACACCATTGTCCAACAAAATTTCTGGACATGTGGTGATGACATTTTAGAGCAGCTTGTGCTCCAAGAACTCCCTATCCTTAAAGTTGACACTTTTGTCCTCCCTGCCAATAAGCGAAGACGATATCCTTGCAATATAGCTCGTTTAACGTTTGACTGCCGAGAACTTCCACCTTCGGTCTACATTGCAGGTCAACGTTTACAAGTTCAAAAGGTGACCCCTACACCACAGCAGTGTAGAAACTGCTGGCGTTTTGGTCATCCAGCGAAATATTGCAGGTCCATGGCTGAATGCCCAGTCTGTGGTGCTGACGACCATGCCAGTTCTTCTTGTACTCTACCTCCCTCTTGCCTTAACTGTGATGAGGCACATCCATCTTATTCTCACCATTGTCAGGTTTACCTGAATGAGCTGGAAATCCGTTGTCTCAAAGAGGCGGAAGGCTTCTCATATGCTATAGCCATCTCTCATCTACGCCTTCAAGGGAGACTTCCCCGTATTTCCTATTCTCGCATTGCTAAACGTCGCTCTGCTTCTGGGGTCCCCACTTCCACGGCTTCCTCTGTGGTCGCCTCATCCTCAGTCACCCATCTCGAATCCTTTTGATGTTCTTGGCTCCGAGGTCAATACCTCAGCTTCCCATACTATCCACACTCCTTCCTCTACTCACTCGCACAGTTCTGAGTCTGTAGATGAATGGTTCAGAGAACCGACAAGTTGTTAAATTAGACACATATGCAACACTTGGGTATCTTTATTGAGGAAACGTTTCGCCACACAGTGGCTTCATCAGTCCAATACAAAGAATAAAGTAGTAATTAAAGGAGGAGTTTGAGGTAATCTGTCCCTCGGCCTGGAGTCGATGTGTTCAGTCCATCAATCTTGAAGTAAATACAACATAAAGCAAATAGAAGTTGCTTATATACTGTAGACAGGTGAGATGAAGCAGGAGGAGGCGGGGTCATAGTGGTATCATCCACTAGTCGAAGTAAGTCCTTGTCCAAAGGTTTGGACAAATGTTGAAGAATCCCTTTGTATCAAGATCCCAAGAAGTTGTTGTGTCAGACAGGATGTAGATGAATGGTTCAGAGAACCGACAAGTTGTTAAATTAGACACATATGCAACACTTGGGTATCTTTATTGAGGAAACGTTTCGCCACACAGTGGCTTCATCAGTCCAATACAAAGAATAAAGTAGTAATTAAAGGAGGAGTTTGAGGTAATCTGTCCCTCGGCCTGGAGTCGATTTGTTCAGTCCATCAATCTTGAAGTAAATACAACATAAGGCAAATAGAAGTTGCTTATATACTGTAGACAGGTGAGATGAAGCAGGAGGAGGCAGGGTCATAGTGGTATCATCCACTAGTCGAAGTAAGTCCTTGTCCAAAGGTTTGGACAAATGTTGAAGAATCCCTTTGTATCAAGATTCTGCATCTTTGACTTCCGAAACACTGGAAGCTATTGCAGAATATATTTCAGAGACTGGACCGATGATGGACACTACTCCACCTGATGTTCATCATCTCTCTTCTTCGGCTCAACTCTCCCTTCCTTCACAACGTCCTCCTCCTTCTATGATTACAGGTCTTCTGCTGCTTCCACAGGTGGACTTTTCTAACCCTAGTCCATAGATTCCTCTCACTTCCACTTATATCTTTCTCTCCATAAATCATGGCTTATTTGCAGTGGAATATCCGAGGCCTCAGGGGTAACCGGGGTGAACTTCAGGTGTTGCTCTCCCATTTTTTACCCTGTTGGGGTCTGTTTGCAGGAACCCAAATTACAATCCACTGTTATCAGGCCCTTTTCAGGCTATGATTTGTTATATTCATCCGATCCTTTTCCCGATGGAACCTTTAACGAAAGTGCTCTTCTTATACGCACTGGTGTTCCATACCATCAGCTCTATGTTCCTTCTTCCTTACATTACACCGCAGCCCGTATCCACTTGAATAAGTGGTATATACTCTGTTCTTTATATCTCTCCCCTTCGCGGGCATTGTCTATCCCAGATGTTGATTTTCTGGTTTCTTCCTTACCGCCACCCGTGGTATTCATTTGGAGGCATTTCTTGCTTCTCTTCCCCTCCATGTTTTAAATACGGGTACTCCTACCCATTTTGATCCTCGAACTCATTCTTTCTCCTGTATCGATCTCTCCATCTGCTCTTCCTCAACAGTCCTTGACTTCACCTGGTCTGTCCTCCCGGACTTACATGACAGTGATCATTTCCCAATCATCCTTAAGTCCCCTTCGTTTTTTCCACCTCCTCGTTGCCCACGCTGGCAATTTGACCGGGCGAAATGGGACCTTTACGCACATCTTACTACCTTTCATGAGGTTCCTACCTCGTCCTCCATTGATGAAGTTTTACATCTCTTTTCGTCCTCCATCTTCACAGCGGCTTCCCATTCTATTCCCCAAACCTTGGGCAAGCATCCTCAGAAGTGCGTTCCTTGGTGGTCTCCTGCTTGTGCTCGGGCAGTACGTTTGAAACGTGCTGCGTGGGGCAGGTATCGGTATAACAGAACCACAGAGAGACTCCTTGATTTTAAGCAGAAGAGAGCTATTGCTCGCCGTGTCATACATGACGCTAAACGCACTTGCTGGCGAGATTACGTTTCTACTGTCACTTCGGCTTCTTCGATGAGTGCAGTCTGGAAGAAAGTGCGGAAATTAAGTGGTAAATTCTCTCCCAACCCGGCTCCTGTTCTTCAGGTTGCTGGTGTCGATATAGCACACCCTCTTGCCGTTTCCACTGAAATTGGTAATCATCTAGTCCGCATATCTCAGGGGCTCCATCTTTGCCCCTCGTTCCTTTCTGCTAAGTCTGCCAGCGAGTTAAAGCCCTTAGATTTTTCTTCTCTTAGAGAAGAATCTTATAATGTGCCTTTTACCCTTCAAGAACTGGAGGCAACACTCTCTGCTTGCCGATCATCGGCAGCTGGGCCAGACGGCATACATATTCGTATGCTACAGCATTTACATCAGTCTGCTCTTACTGTCCTCTTATGACTATTTATTCTTATATGGTCGCAAGGAGTTCTTCCCCAACTGTGGAAGTCTGCTATTGTTCTCCCTTTTTGCAAACCAGGTACTACGGGACATGATACCTCTCACTACCGTCCCATCGCTCTTACCAGTGCAGTTTGCAAGGTGATGGAACATCTAGTTAATAGACGTTTGATGTGGTATTTAGAGACGCACAATAATCTCTCCCCTAGTCAATATGGCTTCCGTAAGGGCCGTTCTGCCATTGACCCCTTGCTGCGCTTGGATACGTATATTCGTAATGCCTTTGCTAATAACCACTCGGTTATCACTATCTTTTTCGACCTTGAGAAGGCTTATGATACAACTTGGAGATATAATATCTTGGCCCAGGCCCACTCTTTAGGCCTCTGAGGCAACCTACCATTCTTCCTTAAGGCCTTCTTAACTGACAGACATTTCCGGGTCTGGGTTAGTAATGAACTTTCCCCGGAATTTGTCCAAGCTGAAGGTGTCCCCCAGGGTTGTGTTCTGAGCACAACACTCTTTCTCCTTGCTATAAATAATCTGGCATCTGTTCTCCCATCCAATATTTGGTCATCGCTCTATGTGGATGACTTTGCTATAGCTTGTGCAGGTGCTGACTGTCACCTCATTGCAGTTTCCCTCCAGCATGCCATCAACCGGGTTTCTTATTGGGCCACCACTCACCGGTTTAAATTTTCTAGTGACAAAACTCATCAAATTACGTTTACTAGACGTTCAGTGGTCTCTGACCATCCATTGTACCTATACGGCTCACGTATCCCAGAACGTGATACAGCCAGGTTTCTCAGCCTCCTGTTCGACCGTCGATTGTCCTGGAAACCTCACATTACCTCTCTGAAGACAACTTGTCACAGCCGGCTGAACCTTCTTAATACCTTCGCACATCTTTCATGGGAGGCTGATTGTAGAACTCTCCTTCATCTACATTCAGCCCTAATTTTATCAAAACTCGATTATGGTGACCAGATATATTCGGCGGCCTCCCCTGCTAGTCTTTCCATCCTTAATCCCATCCATCACCAGGGATTACGCTTATGCCTTGGTGCATTTCGTTTTTCCCCAGTTGAGAGCCTCTATGTAGAAGCGAACATTCCATCCTTGTCCAATCGTCGTGATGCACATTGCATTCGCTATTATGTTCACTCTCATGACCTGCGCAATCCTTCCATGTATAGGATTGTTACAGATGTTAGTAGACTCTTTATTTGTTCGTCGTCCTTGCTTACTTCGTCCCTTTTCTCTTCGTCTACATTCACTCTTGTCTTCCCTTCAGCTACCACCTCTATATGTTCATGTGACATTTCCCTTTTCCCTACCCCATTGGGAAGTTCCTGCTGTCCGTGTCTGTTCTATTCCTCTACCTTGCGCGAAAGCCCGCCTACCTACGGCGGCTTCTCGCTCTTTTTTTCTAGACCACTTCCGCTCTCATTCCATGCCATCGCAGTGTACACTGATGGTTCAAAGTCGTCTGACGGCGTCGGATTCGCAGCAGTGTTTCCGGACAGCATCGTGCGAGGGCATCTATTACCCTCGGCTAGCATATTTACGGCTGAATTGTATGCTATTCTTGTGGCACTTATCCGTATTGCATCTATGCCTGTATCACCATTTGTGGTCGTTTCAGACTCCTTTAGTGCTTTACAGGCTATCCGTAAAATTGATACACCTCACCCCTTAGTTCTTCATATCCAACTTTGGTTATGCCCTATCTCTAGCAAGCACAAAGATATTGTTTTTTGTTGGGTCCCTGGTCATGTTGACGTACAGGGCAATGAACAGGCAGACACTGCTGCGCGGTCAGCAGTACATGACCTTCCAGTTTCATATAGAGGTGTTCCTTTTACTGTCTATTTTGCGGTCATTGCTACTCACCTTCGCACCCGTTGGTAACAACGCTGGTCTGACCTGCTAAATAACAAACTTCATTCTATTAAACCGAGTATAGGTTTCTGGCCTTCTTCTTGTCACCAATGTCGAGGTTGGGAGACTACACTCTCCCGTCTTCGCATTGGCACACTTGTCTTACTCACGGGTATCTCATGGAGAGGCTCCCTGCCCCTCTCTGTGAGCATTGTCAGGTTCCAGTGTCTGTTTGACATATTCTGTTGGACTGCCCACTCTATCAACGAGCGCGCAGAATTTACCTCCAACAGCATCTTCGCTCTGCAGCCCTTTCTTTACCTTCCCTTCTTGCTGATGGACCCTCCTTTAATCCTGACTCTCTCGTTGACTTTTTGACTGAAACTGCACTATCCGCTGTCCTGCTGCACTCCATACCCTACTAATCATCCATCTCCCTCTTACAACCTATTTTCCCTGCATCCTGCAATAACCTGCAGTGCTGTATGACCCTTGTGGTTTAGCGCTTGTATTTGATAATAATAATAATAATGGTTGTATGTAGCTTTATATCCTTTATTAGCAAAACACCTATTCAAAATTGTAATAAATTTCGAATGCAATTTTTTAATATAAATAAATTAAAATGTGTAAAAAAATATATGAATAAAATTTCATAAAACCAACAAAGCAAAAAATCTAAAACAATTTAAAAAAAAATGAATTTTAAATTTATTAATATTATGAATTAACGTTTTTCTAAATTACATACCCCAGTATGTTTGTTAATAGGCCTTACGCACCAGACCAGTCCTTCTTCCATATATGTATGAAATATAGGGATAATATATATAATTCCTAATTTACTTTGACACTGTTTATGGTTTCTGTTAAAAGTCAATAATAAAATTACGGAAAAAACATTCTAACCTGGAAAAAGCTGCAACCTATAATAACTAGCGTATGAGCCAATGCCTGCCATAAAATATATGCAGACAAATTTACTGACAAATAAGCATTCAATGCAACACTGACACTGTTGGTTGCTGGGGTTCACACTGACACTGCTAGCTGCTGGGGTTGACACTGGCACTGCTGGCTGCTGGGGTTGACACTGGCACTGCTGGCTGCTGGGGTTGACACTGGCACTGCTGGCTGCTTGGGTTGACACTGGCACTGCTGGCTGCTGGGGTTGACACTGACTCTGATGGCTGCTGGGGTTGACACTGACACTGCTGGCTGCTGGGGTTGACACTGACACTACTGGCTGCTGGGGTTGACACTGACACTGCTGGCTGCTGGGGTTGACACTGACACTGCTGGCTGCTGGGGTTGAGGTCAGTATCACCCCGTCCCTCTTAAGCTGCAAACAAGTGACGAGTATTATGCTAAATTTTTGTACTTACTCAGCACAAACACCATAAATTCTATAGTTTGTATAATGTGACAAGAAAATCAATATGGATGTGTTAGGAGGCATCTTCTTGCTTAGGAAATTAAAGAAAGCATTCATTAACATCTATGGTATGAACCACAGTGGCCTGCTATCAATCACACCCTCTACTTGTCCACTGATATGTTCTCCACAGTTCTGCAAGATTGTTCTGCAAGACTGTATTCTAAAACAATAACCGGTTCCCAACTTGTGTTCCGTGGACCCCTGGGGGTCCACAAAAGTAGTACTGGAGGTCCGTGAGTTAAGTTCAAATTTTCAAAGCACCATCAACCATCTCATTAAACAAGTAAGCTTTTTAAATACTGTTATTTAATTGCATTCTCAGTTATGTAGGTCTTTCAGATGAGAGATGAAACAGAAAAACAAGTTTTTTGTTAGTTAATAAAATCGTCTTGTTCAGTAGAGAGAACTTTCAAAATTAATTTAAATAAAAGGAATCCTTGGGAAAAATTACCTCAGCATTTATCTTCTTAGTAAATTAAGAGAACTGAAGTCTTAGTCTTGTATTGTGTGTTACTATTGGTGGATGTGCTGGTAGTAGTGGTGCTGGTTGTATTGGTGGTAGCAGTGGTGCTGGTTATATTGATGGTAGTGTCGTGTCAGTATTATATATACACTTGTGTAGTGTATTAGTATTCATCTTAGCTTATACAGCTAGTCCCTTTGCATGTGACGTCAGACGCTTGTGTGCATGTGTGTGCCCAGAGGCAAACGGCGGCCTCACAACCGCTGTAGACCTATCCTTGAACAGACGTGGTCTGGTACCTCTCCCATTCACGTAATATATCTACTCCACCATCCATCCGTGAGTTTACTTCCAACCATATTTACCTCTCCCAATACACACACGACAAGTGGTGGGCAGCAGTGGGCCCGTAAATCTTATCGATTACGGAGATAAAGGGAGATAGAATTCGACAAAGCCAGTAGACACCTTGTGTACCAGTGTGTCGGCCTACCCAGCTACCAACTTAAGAAGTGATTCGCCAACCAGCCTACTATATCTCCTGTTCAGCAGCTAAGTGCCTCATCTGTTAATTTGTTAAAACCTACAAGGGGATGACCCGGGTTTTGCAAATTCTGAACGAGTAAGCCAGTCTGTGAGGGAGAGAGACCGCTGTACCCAAGCCACCCACCAGTTACGTTAGCCTAGGCTTAAGCCATCCTCTACCTTGCTGAGCTAATTGTTACAAGATTCCAAGCCAGCAAACCTGTGTGAAAGGTCTAAACTAAGCCAGCAAGCCACCCTAGCTGTCTGAGAAGTAAGCCACATGAGTTCATGCATTTATACCGTCCTTGTACTTCAGTGTATCGCTGTTCTGAGTGATAATACCGTCCCTGTGGTATCCTGGGTTATTCAAGCCACCCTGGGTTAAATTCACGTGCTTTTTATAAACGATGTAAGCCACAGGCGTGCATGACGCTCAGTCAGCAGTGTGAGCCACCCCACCTCACCCACGCTAAGACAGACGCCGCGATCACCAATTTGACTTAGTCACCATCCACACAAAGCATCAAGTGTGGATAATTTCACCCTTAACTGGGTCCTGCAAGCAGTTATTGGCTACGAATCGGGTCGAGCATCCTGAGTGTGTTTCTTCTGAGCTGTTTGTGCCAACTTTATTAAAGCCTAAGATTCGTAGTTCACCATGTATGCACAAATTCTCCAAGTTATCCACGAGTGGACCAGACAAAATCATTCTCCAATATCAGTACCACCCTACTCAATGCTTCAGTCAATGTTTTACAGTCTAGAGAAAATTCCGTCTGTTTGAGACAATTTTGCCAGTTAAAGAAATTTTGAGTTATCCTGGGATTGTGATCTTATCCTAGAAAGTGTTATGTGTTTAATTAAATACTTGCATTAAATTTTTGATTTCACTAGTATCATCTCTGATTAATTATCTTGTCATATTTTCTGCGAATTTTGTTGTGTTACCAAGTATGCAGTAAGTAAAGTTTTACTATTATTGTTTTGTCTACTTGTTCCCATATTCCACCAAGTAGTGATTTTTACAAGAATTTAATTTTTTTTTCACCAGCATTGTCCCGGTGTTTTTTTTTTTCTTATTAATTTTTGTGTTCCATCAAGTGTTCTATCCCAGAGTTACCATTTAATCATTTACCCTTGTTTCTTAATGTTAAGTGTGTAATTAATTTTTGCTTGCTCCAGTAACTACATAAATTATTTTTGCTCTTCTCCAAGCAATTTTTAACCTTTTCAAGTAATTTCCTGTTAATTATTGTGTTGCAGTCAGTGTTATTCTTCCCATTGCACCCAATATTGTTTTGTATACTTATTAATGTTTTTATACTGTGCTAATGTGCCTTCATTTTACAGACTAGTCCCATAATTTTTGTTGAAGATCTCAATTCCTTCTGATAAGAATAATGAAATTAGTGATGTATCGGATATTTGCATCCGCATCCGCATCTGCAGAACATCCGCACAATTTCTTATATCCGTATCCGCATACGCATCCGCATTTCACAGCAAACAGATATCCGCATATAAATCCACATCAACATCCGCGGAACATCCGCACAATTTCTTGCATTCGCATCAGAAATCCCCGGAACATCCGCACAATTTCTTACATCCGCATCCGCATTCGCATCCATAAAATGAGTAAGACATCCGTATACACATCCGCATACCGGATATCTAAATTTTTCACATCCGATACATCCCTAAATGAAATTGCCTTTATGAAACTTTAAGTCAAACAGTTACATGTCTTTGATGTTATTGCACCCCAGCTCTTGTAAGTGTTATTATAATTTTTTTCCTTGTCAATATTTTTCATTTGTTTTCAAGTGTTGTTGAACAAATTCACTCTTAAGTTTGATTAAAGTCAGTGTTCTTAGTGATTTGTTTTAGTAACTGTTTCATTGAGTTACCTTGCTTTGCTTGCAATTAAGAGTAAGAGTGTTCAAACTAATTCATTCTGATATCTTTGTTGTGTGCTAATAATTTTCCCCAGTGTCATTTTAACTATTGAAAAATTATGAAACTGATTTTGTATAATTTAACATTCACAGTATTCACTTTTGCTTTTATACATTTTTATTGTGTTTACTTAAATGTTCAAGTAACTGTCATTCTCCTAAGAGTAATAAGTAATATTTCAGTGAACTTTCTCAGTGATTCAAACAGTAAAGTTACTTTAATTTGTTGCCAGTGAATAATTCAATTGTTTGTGCAATTCTCATTTTTTAGTGATTTGTTTCATCAGATTGTTTCTCTTGCTATAATCATTATTGAATTTGATTTAATTTTGTATTTAATTCTTTTTTAATGTGTTGCATTTTTTTGTTTTTGTTGATATTTAAAAGAAAAGAAAACTCACCTTGCAGTTACTTCAAGTTAAAGCTAGATTGTTTTTTCATTTTTAATGTGTTGAATTTTCTTGCCAAGTCAATTTCCAATGAGTTATCTTTTCTTTAGTGTTATTGTGCAATCCTCATTACTTATGCAGAATAGTTAAACCATTAACACCAGTTAAGCTATATTGTGCTGTATACTTGCGTTCATTTTGCTTTCGTTTAAATTCTCGTTAATTTGCTCGAAGTCATGTCTCAAGAAAATGCAAGTTGTGATGGGGTGTTTGCTGCCAGTCAAGGCAATGATGTGGGACAGACTATTCAGAATCACTTGACTGACGAACGACCCAAGACTCCTCGTCCTTCTAATTACTCTCGAGATCCCATTCATTCACTACCACTTTTTAATGGTCACCCAGACAGTCTTGATGACTGGTTCCTTGCAATCCGTTCAAGGGCAAGCTCTGTAGAAAGTCCTCTATCAGAGGAGCGCCTTATCACTATGGTGAAAGAATCCTTGGCTAGGTCGTCAGCTTCAAATAATGTGTTAACCCTGAAAGGTCTAACAAAATTGGAAGAATATGAATCCAGATTTCATAAGTTTCTCAATCCAAAGGAAGCTGTAGATCTGTTTATTATACTAAAGGAATTAGTGAATGCGGTCCCTAGGCCCGATGAAGAGTTATGGCAATTCGCCTTCCGGTTGGATGCCCTCCTATCATCGTTTGCACGGGTTCCAAAAATCCTCTTTCTTCCCTTCTGACCATGTAATGGATAGTTGGTCAGTGGGTAAATTTTCAGCTATTGGTGCCATTAAGCAATTGATGCTGCCTACAGCAGTGTATGCTTATAAGGCAAGTCCCTTAACAGTCAATGTGGAACCACTTGAGGCTCTTGGACATGTCCGTGATTTGTGTCTTCCTAAATCGTTCCCTCACCGTAGATCGGTACAATCTAAATTACCTGAGCTACAGCACTCAGTCCCGCCTGTTGTTTGTGCAACACGGCAAGGTCCTAGTAACTATCGTTCTCGTTCATCATCAAAAAGGAGTGAAAAAGTCAGTACGCTCATAGTAATCGTAGTACCTATAGTGACCACAGCAGACGTACCTGTTATAACTATGTTTATAGAGGACATATTGCAGTAAACTGTCCTGACAATGCCCTTAAGAAACGTCGTACTGTCGAAGAGCCCTATTCAGAATTACCTTATTGCACTTATCACAGGATAGCTGGTCATGATACATCTGAGTGTAATGCTTTAAATAACCGTGGGTATTCCAGATCCTTCCGTGGACGCTCATACAGTAGAAATAGGAGAGGTAATAGAGCCCATGGTTCTCAGCCTAATAACCAGAACCAAGCGCAGTTTTCTAACTCGGGGGAATCCGAGCTCCCCAGTCAACCCGTCTCGTGGTGACAGTCGGAGATACCGAGTACTCCATCCCAATCCAAAATTCCTTCGAGGCTCTGTGTGATCTCAATGGAGAGGATCGTGGTGATGCAACTCCACTAATTGATGATGATTGTCCTATAAATGAGATAGAAGAGATAATTAATGATGAAATTCCAGTGATTGATGATGATAATTTTGGAGATGAGGTGGAGGAAACCTTTACTGATGAAAATCCGCCGTCTTGTTTGCATATTAGTTCCAATGCATCTATAGGTCCTTTAGTAGAAGGATCCGTGTATAGTGCACCTGTCCATGTGTTTATGGATTCTGGGGCACAAGTTAATATCATCAGGTCTAGTTTGTTTAGGGATAAGCAGCTAAAACATGTCCTCCTTTTAGAACTGTTACGATCAGGGCCTCATTTATTAGCCTGTTTTGCCCCGTCGTAACAAGTTATTTAATTAAGCTTTGATTGTTTCATCGTTAGAGAAAATCATTATAGTATTAGGGTAAGTTTTAGGAGATTGACCCAAGCAAGTAAAATTTGAGAAATTTAATATAAAAGAATTCATATAATTATTCAGTGTATGGTATAAAGTTATCTCTATCATGATAAACTTTATTCGAAAACAGTCGACATATGACTTTACTTGTTTCTGTACAATAATCATACTCAATGACATGAGTTTTATACAAATAATAATTTACATTAATGTTTCGCAATACAATAATTGAGACTATTGCCTTAATAAAGGCAGAGAAGTATAAAATATCAATCGAAACATCAAATACATTTCCTTGAGACAATAATTCGGAATACTGAGCAAAGCTCGGCTAATACAAGCTATCACCGTAAGTCATGGATGAATAGACAATTTTCAAACCATACTAGGGACTTAACAAACCCTCATAAAGGTGGAATAACTTCCCAAGCCTACTCCAAAGAGCGTATGACTACTCTTGTGAAAGTCAGTGAACCTACTCCTGGTCAGGAGTGGATGTGTGAACCTACTCCTGGTCTGGAGTGGATGTGTGAACCTACTCCCTGTTGGGAGAGGGTGTGTGAACCTACTCCCTGTTGGGAGAGGGTGTACCCGTAACAAGAACCAACTCGTGTGCCCTACCTTAGTGGTGTTGCTGGTTCTCACTTACGTGTCAGAGGTCGGACTTCTCTTACTTTCTCCATCCACGGTAGAGATTTAACTGCTTAATCCTTGTCGTTGATAAGATTAGTTACCCTGGTGACCTTCTACTCGGATTTGCTGCCATGAGAGATTTTCGAATTGTGCTTGATCCTTACCAATGGCATGCACAAATCGATGACCTAGTTGTACCATTTTGGGGTTATCAACTTAGATCCGAGGTTTGCCATACAGCTGCAGAGTTTACAGATCGGATTAGGTCCTTGCAAGACGATGTGTTATCTAGTAGCATTGCCAAGCGGTCAGGCACTGGAAACCCTGTCACTCCAGTCTGTGTTCCACCCTCAACAATTTTAGACATGCAAGATAGTGCCCAGCCTACTCAGGTGCCAGAGGTATCCCGGACAGCCTTGAGTGCTGAGTCTATCTCTGCAATGCCAACTAATTCAAGTAGTAGTTTATCCACAGGGGACACCTTGTCGGAAAACAATTATTTGGAATTAGTAATGCCATCTCTTGTCGACATCATTGCCATCTGCAGAAAGATACCTCTGTAGGAGCTAGTGCCCTCACTAGAGTGTCTGTTGTTGTCCCCCCCATGTTCCAGATGGTAACAATGTCCTAGTTGACAGTGATTCCTGCAGAGTAAAGGGTTTATTTGTTGAGCCATCTTTACATACTGTCCTTGGGTCACATTGTTCGACTCAGAGCCAATACCAATATTGTTGACCTTGTTCACTATCCTTACCCTATTCGGGTTGAGGATGAGTTGTCACCTGACCATTCTATTCCACCAGTAGAAGAGAAAGACTTAGCTCCCACTGACTTCCCAGACGAAGTCGGACGGTTGTTTAATTTGTTGAATAAATAATGTAGAGCAATTGCCTTACCAGGTGAGAAGATGGGTTTAACGAACCTATTGTCCCATCGTATCCCACTTGAACCTGGTACCAGACCAATTAATGTACCTGCGTACAGGATGCCGCATTCACAAGTCGCTGTCGCAGAGGAATTAATCAATAAGATGCTTGACGATGGTGTTATCGTACCTAGCAACTCACCCTGGAATGCGCCCTTAATCCTAGTACCTAAGAAGGACGGTACTTGGCGCCCAGTGATTGACTTTAGGAAGTTAAATGCGAAAATGATTCCAGATCATTTCCCACTTCCTGTACTTGGTGACCTTTTACGTAATATCGGAGATAATAAGGTCATCTCAACCCTTTATTTGTTACAAGGGTTTTGGCAAGTCCCTCACCGCATTCTCCACTACAACAGGTCATTTTGAAATCTGTCGTATGGCCTTCGGATTAAGATCCTCACCTATCACATTCTCGAGACTCATGACCAATATCTTTAGAGGCCTTATAGGCAAAGAACTAATAGTATATTTATATGACGTAATTGTTATGTCCGAGGATGTAAATAAGCATTTAGAAAGACTAGAGAAGGTACTGAGTAAGCTTGAAGAAGCCAATCTAAAGATCAAACTGTCTAAATGTCAATTTTTCAGATCAGAAATTAAGTTTCTGGGTCACGTAGTCACTCCTAGAGGGGTTATGACTGACCAAAGTAAAGTAGATGCAGTATTGAATTTTCCAACTCCCAAAACTGCTGATGTCGTAAGATCCTTTGTGGGCTTAGCAGGTTTTTATAGATCATATATTGCCAATTTTTACTCGATAGCAGCTCCTCTAACTGAGTTGCTTAAGAAAGATGCTCCATTTGTTTGGACCTTCAGTCAGGAAAATGCATTTCAAACCTTGAAAGAAAGATTAACTTCTGCTCCAATCCTAAAATTCCCAGATTTTACTAAGCCTTTCTACTTAACCACTGATGCTAGTTCAATAGGCATTGGTGCAGTCTTTGCACAGAAGATCGGTAGCAAATACAACACAGTTGCATTTGCTAGTCGAGTCCTTACAAAGGCTGAAAGAAATTATACAGTAACTGAGCAAGAAGCCTTAGCAATAGTGTGGTCTTTAAAACACTTCGGAGACATAATATATCAGTACCCTGTCCATGTCTCGACAGATCATGCACCTCTAATACCATTATTCCAGAATAAACAACCTACTGGAAGACTAGCCAGATGGTCTTTGACTATCCAAGAGTTCAGTCCTACCTTTGAACATTTACCTGGCAAGTCAAATGTAGTTGCAGATGCTTTATTGCATCATGTCAGTGTAGTAACTGCTGATCCTCCGTTTAGTGCTGAGGATGTAAAGAATGCCCAAAGAACAGATCACTTGTGGTCTGGTGTGATTCGATTCCTGCTCCAGGAAGATCGTATTCTTACTGTGAAGCCACCAGCACCCATCAGTGACTTTGTTATGAACCAAGAATTATTGTATCACATAACCGAGCTGGGAACACCTAGTAGACAGGCATACCAGTTAGTAATTCCTCAGTCACTAGTAAAAGTAGCTTTACAGCTAATTCACGACACACCAGGTGTTGCACACCCTGGTATGGATCATTCGATTAGACAAGCCAGATTGAAGTACTTTTGGCCTCGTATGGCAACTGATATTATTGAGTATGTTAAGAAGTATAGTGTTTGTATGAAACACAAGGGTAATATCAATGGTCCCAATCCTATCCAAATGTATCCCACTACCAGTGAGCCATGGGAAAGAGCTGCAATAGATTTGCTAACCAATTTTCAATGTACGAAGCACGCCAATAAACATCTGTGTGTGATGGTTGATCATTTCACCATATATTGTGAGTTAGTTCCTATCCCAGACAAGACTGCCAAGACATTAGCTAAAGCGTTTAAGGAACGTATAATCTGTAGACATACCACCCCTAAATCCTTAGTGTCTGATAGTGGAGGAGAGTTTTGCAACAAGATTCTAGAAAACCTATGTGCCTTGTATAAAATTACTAAATCAACCATTGTTCCCCACCATCCTGCCAGCAATGGTTTAGCAGAAAGAACTAATAAAAAAATACTCGATGTCTTGAGAGCCACTGTCAATCCCAATAGTTCAACCTGGGATGAAGTTATACCCAATGTTCAATGTGCAATAAATTCTGCTTTTAATGCCTTTATAGGTGATACACCACATTATGCCTTGTATGGTGTCGACAAGCGTTTGCCTTATGAGTTGCTATTTTCTAACCCAAAACCATCATATAATCCTGATGATTTCATAGCAACTCGTACCAGCCAAGCTCAGAGTGTTTTCAGAATCCGTGAAACGCTTTATAAGTCAACAGTAGAATTTACTAGAGTAACTAATTCTCGAGCTAAACCAACTAAAATTAAAGTAGGTTTGAGAGTAATGATTACTAACTTTAATAAAACTTCTGCAATGCCTAAATTAGACCAAAAGCTTGTCAGCACATATCAAGTAGTCGAACATATCAATGGCAATAAGTATAAAGTTAGAGAACTTAGTACGGGTCAGTGTAAAGAATCGCATTTAGATCATATGAAGTTAGTATGTGACGAAGACTAAGTCCCTGACAACCAGACTGTTGTGACTGACAATGATAATCCGTCTGACCCTGTACCTTCAACTTCTAGTAGTGAGTTAGAGGAACAACCTGATTGTCGTTACTCATTGCGTACAGGACAAGTGTTGAGAAATCCTCAAGTTTCTTGTGTAAATACCAATGTAAAAGCTAATCAACCTAGGTATGAGTTGCCAATAGCAAAAGATTTTGATTCACAAAGAGATGATAACCATTCTGCATATGTAAATCTTACCCTAGCAGAGTTGGGGTTAAATGTAAATAGACTGTATAACTAGATGATTGAGTTAAGAGAAATTGTCGACTGTGTGTTTTGTTATTAGATGTTCAATATCTAGATTTTTTTTTGTGTGTTCATGTTCCCTCCAAGTTCTGAGTTTTAACAGTTGACCGTGTGCACCGAGTCTCTCTTTTTCTGTTAAAACTTTCTTACTTGTAAATATATTTATTCTTCCTCAGAATCCGTTGAGTGCATGAATACAGATTGATCGATCAAATATCAAATTGTAATTGTAATACAGTGGTCCCTCGGTTTTCATGCATCTCCAAACTCGAACATTTATGTAAGTGTATTTTCGTAACTGCTGTTGCAAGAGTATTTTTGGGGGTCTGAAATAGACTAACCTACGTGACATTATTTCTTAAGGAAGTAAATTCATTCAGTAATGGCACTTGAGCAGCATTCTGGAACGAATTTTCGGCGAAAACTGAGGGACCACTGTACATATATATAATGCATTATCTCAAGATCCATTTACATTCTCTTAAGAACCATTAACTCAAGAAGTGTGATAGTAAGATTAATCTTGATTAGTTCTAAGTTATAATGTGTTTGCTATTGTATAGATTCACCCAGTGCCACCTGTCTGTTCAGCATATAGAGTTGTCTAGTATGCCGAGACGTCATACATAACATGGCTGAGCTGTCGTGTCAGTATTATATATACACTTGTGTAGTGTATTAGTATTCATCTTAGCTTATACAGCTGATCCCTTTGCGTGTGACGTCAGACGCTTGTGTGCATGTGTGTGCCCAGAGGCAAGCTGTAGACCTATCCTTGAACAGATGTGGCCTGGTACCTCTCCCATTCATGTAATATATCTACTCCACCATCCATCCACGAGTTTACTTCGAACCATATTTATCTCTCCCAATACCCACACGACAGTAGTAGTGGTGTTGGTTGTATTGGTGGTAGAAGTGGTGTTGGTTGTATTGGTGGTAGTAGTGGTGCTGGTTGTATTGGTGGTAGTAGTGGTGCTGGTTGTATTGGTGTTAGTAGTGGTGCTGGTTGTATAGGTGTTAGCAGTGGTGCTGGTTGTATTTGTGGTAGTAGTGTTAGTAGCATTTAGTATCACATCTGTTAGACACTGCAACATCATGGGATCTTGGTACAAAGAATTCTTCAACACTTGTCCAACCTTCGGACGAACACCTACTTACACTAGTGGATGGTACCACTGTGATCCCGCCTCCTCCTGCTTCGACTCACCTGTCTACAGTATATAAGCCACTGCTCCGACCCTATACCGTACTTCCTACAAGATTAATGCACTGAACACATCCATTCCAGGCTGAGGGACTGATTACCTCAAACTCCTCCTCTCCTTACGACTTTCTGCTTTGTATTGGACTGATGAAGCCACTGTGTGGCGAAACGTTTCTTCAATAATGATTGTCATATGTTGCATAAGTGTATCAATCTAAAACTGATCCTTGTGGAACACCAATTAATGAAAACTGTCTGCTTTCTATTGGTAAGCAATGCCCTTATCCCTGCTAGAACCTTACCTCCTATACCATGAGCTGCCATTTTCGTTAAGAGTCTTTAATGAGGTACTCTATGGAAGGCTTTACTGAAACACAAATAAACGTCAGTGAATTCATAAGGCAGGATCGACCTCTCATGAACCAATGCTGAGATTAATTAATCAAATTATGCTCTTCAAGGTGACTTCTAATAATATCAGTTATAATTGATTCTAATAATTTGCCTACTATATTCGTCAAAACTGTTTAGAAACTATTTTACATGCACTATGTTGAATTTAAATCCCATTTAATTTTGTAATTAAATAATTTAACGACAAGGACACAAGCAGGTAATCATACATTTATTACGGGTAGATTTCGCTTGCTAAAAGCTTTATTAAGTCAATAAAACTCCTAGTGAGCAAAACCTAACCAAGACTCTTTAGGTGTTTTTGTGTCCTTTTAGCTTCCTAAAATATCATCTAAACAGAGAACTATCACAAAAGCTGCACTGCAAAGTTCTAGTTGGACATGGAGTACTTTATTATCATGTGTCGATGCATCTCGTACTCTCACATATATTTAATAACACCAGAATTTTTTTATACAGTGACATTAATGATAAATATAAAAATAATAAGAATAACAATCACTATTCCCTTTTCCACGTGGCTGGGTTCCATGCCCTCATCCATGTGGCTAGGTTCCATGCCCTCATCCACGTTGATGGGTTCAATGCCCTCATCCATGTGGCCAGGTTCCATGCCCTCATGATATGTGGCTGGGTTCAATGCCCTCATCCACCTGAATGGGTTCCATGCTCTCATCCACGTGGCTGGGTTCCATACCCTCATGTGGCTGCGGGTTTCATTCCCTCTTCCATGAGGCTGGGTACCATACCCTGGTTCATGTAACTGGGTTTCATATCATCCTCCATGTGACTGGTTTCTATACCATAAATGTGACAGGGTTTCATGTCATCCTCCATGTGACTGGGTTCAATGTAATCCATGTGACTGGGTTTCATGTCATCCTTCATGTGACTTGTATCCACAGTACCCAGTGTGTGATCCTAATCATGTGGCTCACCATCCCCCTCACAAATCACAGTCAACACATACCACAAGAGACAGCCTATCAGAACCACTTAACCCCTCAGAGCATATACTTCGAACTACCGATCAGAGGTATTGCCTTCACCTCATCTTCGTGTTTCTTTGGTCGTAAAATATCGTCGTTGAAACACTTAACTCGGGTATGAGCACTATACCATTATATAGTGCTGGTACCTGCATCCTAGTGATGGTGTTAATAATGGTGGCAGTGATGATGGTGATAATGATAGTGATAGTGATGATGGTGATAATGATGGTGTTAGTGATGATGGTGATAATGATGGTGTTAGTGATGGTGATAATGATGGTAGTGATGATGGTGATAATGATGATGATAGTGATGATAGTGATAATGATGGTGTTAGTGATGATGATGATAATGATGGTGGTAGTGATGATGGTGATAATCATGGTGGTAGTGATGATGGTGATAATCATGGTGTTAGTGATGGTGATAATGATGGTAGTGATGATAGTGATGATAATAGTGATGATAGTGATAATGATGGTGTTAGTGATGATGGTGATAATGATGGTGTTAGTGATGGTGATAATGATGATGTTAGTGATGGTGATAATGATGGTGGTAGTGATGATGGTGGTAGTGATGGTGATAATGGTGGTAGTGATGATGGTTAGTGATGATGGTGATAACGCTGGTGGTAGTGATGATGGTGATAATGATGGTGACCATTATATAGTCACAATACTGTGAATATATAATTACAGTGTCTTACGTGCGGATTACTTGTATAATGTTCCAGCCACGGTATTGTGACTCTTAATTCTTTGGGTGCATGTATGTACGTTTGTCAACTGTTTAATATGTGTGTATATGTATGTTTGTCAACTCTTTAATATGTATGTATTTGTACGTTTGTCAACTGTTTAATATGTGTAAGTATGTCCATTTGTTAACTGTTTAATATGTGTGTCTATGTACGTCTGTCAACTGTTTAATATGTGCCTATGTATGTCTGTCAACTGTTTAATATGTGTCTATGTACGTTCGTCAACTGTTTAATATGTGTGTCTATGTACGTGTGTCAAGTGTTTAATATGTGTGTCTATGTACATGTGTCAAGTGTTTAATATGTGTGTGTCTATGTATGTGTGTCAAATGTTTACCATTGTGAGTATGTACGTTAGACAAGACTTCATGTACATGCATGTAGTGTGATCATGTGTTTATAGGTCATGTTACAGTGAGAATATCTGGCAGCATTACGAAGGTGATGTCTGGCTCTTGTCACCATTACCCCCATCAACACAAAAATCTTTGCTATCACCACAACTACCATTACTACAACTACCATTAGTACCACTACAGTCACAATTCTCATCACTACCACATCTACCAATAGAATTATCAAAGTTATCATCACTACCTCTATAACTTCTAAAAGTTTTCACTTCTACCATCACTATTACAGTTATCACAATTATCATCAAAACACAAACACTGCTACAACTACCATTACATGCACAACCATTATCACTACCACAACTACAATTAATTACAGCACCACTACCACCATCCTTTCTACCATAACAACCTCCACTACCATCATAGCTACCATCATCACTTCTACCATCATCACTACTACTATCATCACTATTACTATCCTCACTACTACTATCATCACTATTACTATCATCACTATTACTATCATCACTATTACTATCATCACTATTATTATCATCACTACTACTATCATCACTACTACCATCATCACTACTACCCATCACTACTATCATCACTACTGTGAGGGAAAAGTCCATAGAAAGGAGTAATGAAAGTGTGAATGTCTGTATGGTGATAGTTGTGGTAGTCTGCTCATTAAGGTAGGGTGAATGTCTTGCTCCCGCTATCCCCCCTTCCTCCTCTTTCCACCTGGTGAGAGGTGAAGTGTGAGGCTTCAGCCAGGGGAATTGTCACTTGACTGACCACTCCCGACTCCACTGTAAGTCTCCATAGCTACTACCATCATCACTACTATCATAACTACTACCATCATCACTACTACCATCATCACTACTACTATCATCACTACTATTATCACTACTACCATCATCACTACTATCATAACTACTACCATCATCATTACTACCATCATCACTTCTATCACTACTTATCACTTCTACTATTATCACTACTACTATCATCACAACTATCATCACTACTAATATCATCACTACTACCATCATCACTTCTACTGTCACTACTACTATCACTTCTATCATCACTAATACTATCACTTATCCTATCATCACTACTACTATAATCTCTTCTACTATCATCACTACTATCATCACTACTACCATCATCACTACTATCACTTCTCCTATCATCACTACTACTATCATCACTTCTACTATCATCACTACTACTATCATCACTACTACCATCATCACTACTATCACTTCTACTATCATCACTACTACTATCATCACTACTACCATCATCACTTCTACTATCACTTCTATCATCACAACTACCATCATCACTACTATCATCACTACTACTATCATCACTTCTACCATCATCACTACTACCATCATCACTACTACCATCATCTCTACTACCATCATCACTACTACCATAATCACCACTATCATCACTACTACCATCATCACTTCTACCATCATCACTACTACCATCATCACTACTACCATCATCTCTACTACCACCATCACTAATACTATCATCACTTCTACCATCATCACCACAACTATCATCACTATCATTAATACTATCATCACTTCTACCATCATCACCACTACTATCATCACTACTATCATCACTATTATTATCATCACTAATACAATCATCACTACTATCATCACTACTTCCATCATCACTACTATTATCATCACTAATATTATCACAACTACTATCATGACTATCATCACTACTAATATCATCACTACTACCATCATCACTACTAATATCATCACTACTACTATCACTACTACTATCATCACTACTACAATCACTACTATCACTACTACTATCACTTCTACTATTATCACTTCTATTATCATCACTACTATTATCACTTCTATTATCATCACTACTATTATCACTACTACTATCATCACTACTACCATCATCACTTCTACTGTCACTACTACTATCACTTCTACTATCATCACTACTATTAATATCACTACTACCATCATCACTACTATCAATTCTACTATCATCACTACTATTATCATCACTACTACCATCATCATTACAATCACTTCTACTATCATCACTACTATTATCATCACTACTATTATCATCACTACTATTATCATCACTACTACCATCATCACTACTATCACTTCTACTATGATCACTACTACTATCATCACTACTACCATCATCACTTCTACTATCACTTCTATCATCACTACTACCATCATCACTACTATCATCACTTCTACCATCATCACTATCATCACTACTACCATCATCTATACTACCATCATCACTACTACTATCATCACTTCTACCATCATCACTATCATCACTACTACTATCATCACTATTACTATCATCACTACTATCATCACTACTACTATCATCACTACTACCATCATCACTACTATCATCACTATTATCATCACTACTACCATCATCACTACTACCATCATCACTACTACTATCATCACTACTACTATCATCACTACTATCATCACTACTACTATCATCTCTACTCTCATCATTACACTCTCATTACACACTATCAATACGACCATTGCTACAGTTCTATCAGTACACCTAACATCACTACACTTCTATCACATCACCTAACATCACTACACTTCTATCACCCACCTAACATCATAACACTTCTATCACCACACCTAACATCACAACACTTCTATCACAACACCTAACATCACTACACTTCTATCACCACACCTAACATCACTACACTTCTATCACAACACCTAACATCACAACACTTTATAACAACACCTAACATCACTATACTTCTAACATCACTACATTTCTATCACAACACCTAACATCACTACACTTCTATCACCACACCTAACATCACTACACTTCTATCACCACACCTAACATCACTACACTTCTATCACAACACCTAACATCACTACACTTCTATCACCACACCTAACATCACTATACTTCTATCACCACACCTAACATCACTACACTTCTATCACAACACCTAACATCACTACACTTCTATCACCACACCTAACATCACTACACTTCTATCACCACACCTAACATCACTACACTTCTATCACCACACTAACATCACTACACTTCTATCACCACACCTAACATCACTACACTTCTATCACCACACCTAACATCACTACACTTCTATCACCACACCTAACATCACTACACTTACCACCCTCACAATACTACCACCATCCCTGCACCACAACCTTCATAACTACCACTATCCCTGCACCACAACCTTCATAACTACCACCATCCGTGCACCACAACCTTCATAACTACCACCATCACAATACTACCACCATCCCTGCACCATAACCTTCATAACTACCACTATCCCTACACTACAACCTTCATAACTACCACCATCCCTGCACCATAACCTTCATAACTACCACTATCCCTGCACCACAACCTTCATAACTACCACCATCCCTGCACCATAACCTTCATAACTATCACCATCACCACACTTCTCACACCTCAAACAGTATCACACACCATCATTGCCACAACTATTACCACCATCTCTAACACTATGACAACCAATCTTCACTAATTTCACTGTAACATCATTACATCACTTGCATCATACTGTAATATTACATCACCTGCTTCAAACTGTAATATTGCATTACCTGCATCATACTGTAATATTACATTACCTGCATCATACTGTAATATCATTACATCACCTGCATCATACTGTAATATCATTACATCACCTGCATCATACTGTAATATCATTACATCACCTGCATCATACTGTAATATCATTACTCACTTGCATCATACTGTAATATCATTACATCACCTGCATCATACTGTAATATTACATTACCTGAATCATACTGTAATATTACATTACCTGCATCACACTGTAATATCATTACATCACCTGCATCATACTGTAATATCATTTCATCACCTGCAATATTACATTACCTGCATCATACTGTAATATCATTACATCACCTGCATCATACTGTAATATTACATTACCTGCATCATACTGTAATATCATTACATCACCTGCATCATACTGTAATATTACATTACCTGCTTCATAGTATAATATACTTTCATCACCTGCATCATACTGTAATATCATTACATAACCTGCATCATACTGTAATATTACATTACCTGCATCATACTGTAATATCATTACATCACCTACATCATACTGTAATATTACATCACCTGCATCATACTGTAATATTACATTACCTGCATCATACTGTAATATTATTACATCACCTACATCATACTGTAATATTACATCACCTGTATCATACTGTAATATCATTACATCACCTGCATCATACTGTAATATCATTACATCACCTGCATCATACTGTAATATAATTACATCACCGGCATCATACTGTAATATTACATTACCTGACTTTACTGTCCTTGTATTTAGAGTTCAAAGATAACAGTATTTACAGTGACTGCGATGGGGGCACGCTCTTATTACACTGTATGTGCAGTAACTTCCCTGCCATGGTAATATCTTACAGAGGTGGGACATCATTGTAAAAGTTTTTCAAAACAAAACACAACTTGACTCTGCCCACACTTTTAAAAATATTTGTGGAGGTCGCCAGGGATCTGGATGAGATCCACTCTTGTGGATATATCCACAATGATGTGAAAGAGGATAATATCCTCTTTAATGAAATCGAAGAGGATGTTTTGTAGGTAAACATCATTGACTTGGGACTTGGTAAAAAATAAGGAGAGCACTTCAATTGGGTTCATACTGCCGAACAATACAAGAATTACCCACATTACGCTCTTGAAGTGTTTTTCGGTGGTTCATGCACCCCTGAAGGGGACGTATACTCCTTAGGTTATATGATGCAAGACCTATTAAGCATTTTCTTCCAAGAAAAGAAAATTGCTTGGCGCATCGACCTTCAAAGGTAAATAAAATCAATGTTGGACTCTTCCAGATCCAGGAGACCAAAACCTTTGCAGGTGGTGGAGAGTTTGCAATTTATAATAAATTCTATAACTGGAAACAAAAGTCAAGAATTAACTCCCAACTTGAAGGACAAAAGCCTCTAAATACTTAACCCAGAGGCCCACTACTCACCTGAGGCCCACTCTTCACCTGAGGCCCACTCCTCACCTGAGGCCCACTCCTCACCTGAGGCCCACTCCTCACCTGAGGCCCACTCCACACCTGAGGCCCACTCCACACTTGAGGCCCACTCCACACCTGAGGCCAACTCCACACCTGATTCCAGCTTCAAACTAGGGGCCCACTCCACATGTAAGGACGCCAGCGACTACCTCTTCCCAGAGGACGCAGACGACATGTTCCTAGAGGACATGTACGACCACACGTTCCCAGAGGACGTCGGCGACCACATGTTCCCAGAGGACTTCTACGACCAAATGTTCCCTGAGGATACTGGCGATCACCTCTTCCCAGAGGACACTGACGACCACCTCTTATCAGAGGACGCTGACGACCACCTCTTCCCAGAGGTCGCCTACAACAACGTGTTTCCAGAACACGCTGGTGGCTACGTGTTCCCAGAGGACGCTGATGACATGCTTCCAGAAGACACGTATGACCAGACGTTCCCAGAGGACGTGGGCAACCACATGATCCAAGAGGACACGGGCAACCACCTATTATCAGAGGACGCTGATGACCACCTCTTTCCAGAGGACGCTGCTGACCACGTCTTCCCATAGGTTGAGTACGACAACGTGTTTACAGAATACGCTGGTGGCTACATGTTCCCAGAGAAAGCTGACGTCATGTTTGCAGAGAATGCTGATGACATGTTCCCTGAACACGCTGGAGGCTACGTGTTCTCGGAGGATGCTGACGACCACCTCTTCCCAGAGGACGGGAGCGACCACATGTTCCCAGAGGATTACTACGACCAAATTTTCCCAGAGGACACTGGCGATGACGACATGTTTGCATAGGATGCTGACATGTTCCCTGAACACGCTAGGGGCTACGTGTTCTCGGAGGATGCTGACGACCACTTCTTCCCAGAGGACGGGAGTGACCACATGTTCCCAGAAGATTACTACGACCAAATTTTCCCAGAGGACACTGGCGACCACCTCTTCACAGAAGTCGTTAACGACCAGATGGAAATAAATGGTATAAAATACCGACACAATGGAAAAATAAACACATAAGCAGTATAATGTGATCCTTTATTGACAACGTTTCGCCCACGCAGTGGGCTTTATCGAGTCACAGACAGATCTACCTGGAAAATGAGCAACATGGAGATATATATAGGGTACAGTCAGGTGGAGAATGCTGGGTCAGGTGGAGAAAGCTGCATATGAGTCTTAAAAGTAGTGTGATAGTTAAAAACATAGTGTGACTTAAAGGACCTGCAGTGTACCATTCTCGAGTTCTAGGTGGGATAGCGTTGAAGAAGTTTCTTGGCAATAGGTTCAGCTATGTTGTAGAAGCCGTTGTTCTGGTTGAAGTTGTTGGATATACAGATGAATGATGATTCTAGGATTCTTCGGTATTGCGTGTTGTCTTCTCTGGCGATGAGTCTTGCGTTTCTGTAGTTGATTAAATGGTTGTGTAAATTTCGGTGTTGAACACAGGCATTTCTTGAGTCGTCAGATCTGCCTGCGTACTGGTGTTCTGAAATGCGTGTTTGTAGGTCTCTGGATGTTTCGCCAACGTATAATTTGCTGCAGCCATTACAAGGGATTGTGTATACCCCTGCCGTGGATTGAGCACATGGCTCACTGCAGTGTTTTAGAATCTCAGGTTGAAGTGTTGAAGAAGGAGGTTCTACTACTTCAGGAGGAAAATAGGAGGCTGAAGCTTCGCCTAGATGGGTGTGGGAGTGAGTGTGAGATGGTTGGAGCTGGTAAGGAGGAAATGGTTACCAACAGTGAAAGTGGCAGCCGCTTTAAGTGGCAAGTGGTTCACAATTCAGGAAGACGGAAGATAAAGAAGGTTAATAGTGAAGATGTGAAGGTAGGAAATCGATTCTCTGTTCTCCAGGACGAGTGTACTTCAGTGGTCAGTGAGGTTAAAGGTACCACTGACTCCCCTGCTAATCAAGGTAAGAATATTCTGATTGTGGGAGACTCTCAGGTAAGATATATGGACCGTGCCTTTTGTAACAGAGACAGGAAGGTCAGACAGAGGTGTGCCTCCCAGGAGCTGGTATTGGTGACATAGTCAGCAGGTTGGATAATATTATGTCAGGTAATGGGAACAAGCCTATTATCTGTCTTAGTGCTGGTGGTAATGACATTGGGAAGGGCAGAAGACAGGAGCTACTAGATAAGTATAGGTCAGCCATAGAAGTCGTTAGGTCTAAGGGAGGTATCCCAATCATATGTAGCATTTTGCCTAGAAAGGTGGGCAATGAATGGATGTCTAGGGCAATTGGTATAAATTGCTGGCTAGACAGGTACTGCAAGGAACTTGCAATTCCATTCATTGATAACTGGGACAAATTCTATGGCAAACGTGATATGTATGCAAGGGATGGGGTTCATTCTCTGGGGCTGGAGTGGTTGCATTAGCCACATTGATTGAGGGGTCATTCGAGACTTGTCTAGGACTTTAAACTGATAGATTATAGAGGTATGGGTGTTTGTGGGAAACAATCAGGCTGTGGTATTAGGCCTGGAAACAGCAGATATTTCCAGGATACCCAGGGTTATGTTTAAAAGATAAGATTCAAAATAAAGTTGTTTGTAAATGCAAAACAATTGATCAACAAACAAAGAGAGATAGTAGAGGGCAACGAGTGACTAGCTCCCTTGAGGTTTACTATACAAATAGTAGGAGTCTAAGAAAAAAGATAGATGAGCTAAGATTACTTGCAAGTGCAGGTAATATAGATATTATTGCTATAACAGAGACCTGGTTCAACCTGAAAGATAGAGAAATGCCTTCCGAGTGCAACATTCAGGGTTACAAACTATTCCACACTGATAGGGTCAACAGGAAGGGTGGTGGAGTGGCGATGTATGTCAGAGATAATTTAAATTGTTGTGTTAGACAAGATATAAGATTAGAAACTGCTGACACAGAATCTGTTTGGCTACAGTTTCTCGAGGGTCGTGAAAAATTAATTTTGGGTGTGATTTACAGACCCCCAAGCCTGGATAGGGAGCGCAGTAAGCTGCTATGGGACGAAATTCATAAGGCGTCTAGATGAAAATGTTGTGTTAATGGGAGATTTTAACTTTAGACACATTGATTGGAACAATGTGACAGGTAATCTTGAGTCT
>WNWK01006015.1:0-111723 GCA_009830355.1 Cherax destructor | reverse complement strand
CCATATTGAATGGACATAAATTCGTTAGAAAACATTCAGCGTAGAATGACTAAATTAATACTAGATTAGAAATCTTCCTTACGAAGAAAGATTGAAGACCCTAAAATTACATTCACTTGTAAGACGTAGAATGAGGGGAGACATGATCGAGGTATACAAGTGGAAAATGGGTATTAACAAAGGGGATATAAATAAGGTCTTGAGGATATCTCTCAAGAGAACCCGCAATAATGGATTCAAGTTAGATAAGTTTAGATTTAGAAAGGATATAGGAAAGTATTGGTTTGGAAATAGGGTAGTTGATGAGTGGAACAGTCTGCCTAGTAGGGTTATTGAAGCTAGGACCTTGGGTAGTTTCAAATTTAGGTTGGATAAATTCATGAGTGAGAGGGGTTGGATTTGAGTGGGACTCGCGCATGAGTGGGTAGAATTGTCAAAGATTATTTCTTGGGTAGCATTGAAAATTGGGTTGAGCAAATATTCTGTTAGTGGGACGGATTGTGAAGGACCTGCCTAGTATGGGCCAACAGGCCTGCTGCAGTGTTCCTCCTTTCTTATGTTCTTATGTTCTTATGACGCACTCTAGTCACTAGTGATGCACTCTAGCCACTAGTGATGTACTCTGGCATAGTTCACTAGTACTCACCTCCCTGCTCCTTCCATACAGGTGGTACAAGGGGTCACGTGCACTGGGTGGCAGCAGTGGGATGTGGATGGTGGGCGGGTCACTAGTACTGGGGCGTGTGGGCGTGGATGACTCCGCCCAGTACACCTGTGTGGCCAATAACACAGCTGGTGAAACGAGGTACTCCGCCCACCTGCTGGTCACCCTTCCAATCTCTGTCCAGGTGAGTCACCTTCCCCTGATCACCCTTCCAGTCTCTGTCCAGGTGAGTCACCTACCCCTGGTCACTCTTCTAGTCTCTATCCATGTGAGTCACCTTCCCATGGTCACCCTTCCAGTCTCTGTCCAGGTGAGTCACCTTCCCCTGGTCACCTTTCAGTCTCTGTCCAAGTGAGTCACCTTCCCCTAGTCATCCTTCCAGTCTCCGTCCAGGTGAGTCACCTACCCTTGGTCACTCTTCCAGTCTCTGTCCAGGTGAATCACCTATCCATGGTCATTATTCCAGTCTCTATCCAGGAGAATCACCTACCCTTGGTCACTGTTCCAGTCTCTGTCCAGGTGAGTCACTTTCCCTTGGTCACTCTTCCAGTCTCTGTCCAGGTGAGTCACCTTCCCTTGGTCACCCTTCCAGTCTCTGTCCAGGTGAGTCACCTTCCCCTGGTCACTCTTCCAGTCTCTGTCCAGGTGAGTCACCTTCCCTGGTCACTCTTCCAGTCTCTGTCCAGGTGAGTCACCTTCCCCTGCTCATCCTTCCAATCTTTGTCCAGGTGAGTCACCTTCCCTTGGTCACCCTTCCAGTCTCTGTCCAGGTGAGTCACCTTACCCTGCTCATCCTTCCAATCTTTGTCCAGGTGAGTCACCTTCCCTTGTTCACCCTTCCAGTCTCTGTCCAGGTGAGTCCCCTTTCCCTGCTCATCCTTCCAATCTTTGTCCAGGTGAATGGAGATTGATGGGAGTCCTGAGGTCATTCATCTCAATTTGTACTAACTTACAGACACATGTTTGCAGTAAGTGAGAGTTATTGACACATGTCTGTGGCCAGCAAAAGCTACTGATATATGTCTGGGGTCAGTGAAAGTTACTGACACATGTCTGCGGTCAGTGAAAGTTGCTGACACATGTCTGCGGTCAGTGAAAGTTACTGACACATGTCTGCGGTCAGGGAAAGTTACTATGAGTGGGGGAAGTATCCAAGACACATGTTACAGGTCAGCGTGGTTAAGTGTGGCAGCATCTGATGTCATCGAGTTACCGGCACTGAGGGGAAGATCTGACAGGCACCTGCTGAGGGGTCAACGCATGTTAATAACACTGACAGCTTTGATGTCATAATCGACAGACTTGATTGTTTAATCAGGTTCAAAGCCTCTCGGCTACACGATTAAGACTGCATGTCATCTGTTCAACACCAGTCAAGAATAATTTAATACCTGAAAGAGGGATTAACGCTAACAGACAGCCTATATAAAAACTGTGAGATATACGCACCTCTAGGTGTATATGCCTCGAGATGTATACACCTCTTTGTGTATATATCCCGTGCAGAACACGTTGACACTAATGTAACATTCAGTCACATTTGTTCAACATTTATATAATATGTACGATAATTCATTAAGTCTGAAACGCAAATAGAACGTCGCATGAATTATTCATTATTGTTCGACGTTGTGAAATAAAATTGACGTTAGATTATACTGACACTTTTTTCAGGACTTTTAACTATTTGAAGGACGTACTTTATTATCTGTGAGTATAGTGTTGCAGGTGTTGCACGTGTTGACGTATATGTTGCGGGTGTTGACGGGGGTGTTACAGGTGTTGATGTAGGAGTTACAGGTGTTGATGTAGGAGTTACATGTGTTGATGTAGGAGTTACAGGTGTTGATGTAGGAGTTGCAGGTGCTGACGCAGGAGTTACAGGTGATGGCAAAGGTGTTGATAAAGGTGTTACAGGTGTCGACGTAGGTATTACAGGTGTCGACGCAGGTATTACAGGTGTCGACGCAGGAGTTACAGGTATCGACGCAGGAGTTACAGGTGTCGACGCAGGTGTTACATGTGTCGACGCATGAGTTACAGGAGTCGACGCAGGTGTTACAGGTGTCAACGCAGAAGTTACAGGAGTTGACGCAGGTGTTACACGTGTTGCAGGTGACGCCGCGGGAAGTGCAGGTAGACGCTGGGGGTCGACTGGAGCTCAGGTGTCATGTCTCAGGTGAACCTGTCGACACCGTCACCTGGTACAAGGATGGCACCGTACTCAGGTGAGTCTCCCTTACACAGCACCGTGCTCAGGTGAGTCTCCCTTACACGGCACCTACTCAGGTGAGTCTCATCTACACGGCACCGTACTCAGGTGAGTCTCTGTGTGTATTTTACATCAGTGTATGTGAGTGTTTATGCTGATTGTCAGGCTGTGTATGTAGCTATGTCAGCTAAGTGTGAGCTAAGGTGATTAGCAATCTTGTTCATCTTTCTCCAGACCCGATTTGTGATGGCGGTGATGCCTACCCTAGTTCACCTTCCCTTTCTCCCGAGTATTGCCCTTTCTCCCGTGTATTGCCTTTTCTCCAGTGTATTGCCCTTTCTCCCGTGTATTGCCCTTTATCCCGTGTATTGCCTTTTCTCCAGTGTATTGTCCTTTCTCCCGTGTATTGCCCTTTCTCCCGTGAATTGCCCTTTATCCCGTGTATTTCCCTTTCTCCTGTGTATTGCACTGGAAGACTGAGGTCTGCCAGTTCAGGCTTGCACTCCTGAAGTCTCCTGGCCGAGGCTGAGAGATTTGAAAAGAATGTGACCCATCTTGTATGATGGACTATAACAGTGGAACATCTTTAGCTTCAGTTCAAACTGTGAAACTATTATATAGAATCGGATAGCAGCACACTGCTGATGTATCCAATTTTGTTTAAGAAAAGATTACTGCTCAAGTCCCTTCCCTCTCACAGGTCAGGGGGTCAGGTTACTGCTGAAACCCTTTCCCTCTCACAGGTCAAGGGGTCAGGTCACTGCTAAATGCCCTCCCCTCCCACAGGTCAGGGGGTCGGGTCACCATTAGGCCCAGAGAGACGCTGCACGTTTCGCCCATACACGCCTCCGATGCTGGCATCTACCAGTGTGCTGCCACCTACTCCCAAGACTACGCCCACGCCCACGCCTACGTCACCCTGGGAGGTAAGTCATTACCCACGCCCATACCCTAGTCCACACATACCCAGGCCCACACATACCCCGGCCCACATATACCCCACTCCCCACCTACATTGTTCCCTCTTATCCATCACCCAAACTTTACACTAACACCTGTCACACTCTTACCTTCATACCCACCACTCATACCCACCACTCACACCCATCACATACATGTATATCCACACCCACACTACTACTACATCAAACAAAACATGACAGTAATAGTCCTAGAAGACACCTGCCTGGGTTCCCCACGAGGCACTGACCCACATACTGCAAGATGATCCAGAGGGGCAAGTAAATAAGTTTACATGACTCACGAAATCGTAATGACACGATTGCAAATAAACCATACCACGGGTGGGGTTCGAACCCGCGGTCAGAGAGTCTCAGAACTCCAGACCATTCGAACCCCTCCCGTGGTATGGTTAAGTAAGTTTATTCAGGTATACACAAATACATTTACATAGATTATCATTCATAGTAGCATATGTGTAGAGAACCCAGGATAACCCAAAAAAGTCAATCAGAGTGACTTATTTCCAATCAAAGTGACTTATTTCCAGCGGTCATCAAAGTTGGTTAGATGAAGGGAAAAAATTGACTCAAACATAGATTCCCGATCCCTTCATGTTCTATTATTTGCGTTCCCTTACGACTCACTAAATCGTTATAACACGATTGCTAACAAACCACTGTACGTGTGGGGTTAGAATCCATGGCGAGCGAGTCGTAAAACTCCAGGCCAGTGCGCAAACAACTGGACTTACGCGCTGGCCTGGGGTTCTAACGCCAGGCGTACCATGATTTGTGCGCTATATACACTAAGCTTTCGTAGAAACTTCCTTAAATGTTGGACAGTTTTACTAAAAAAAAAAAAAAACTTGTATAGATATTATGAATAGGTATCCCTGTTTACCGACGATGGAGATAAATAGTATTTAATACAATCAAGATGGAAAAATAGACACAGATGCAACATAATGCCATCCTTTATTGGCTACGTTCCGTCCTACATAGTGGGCTTTATCAAGACACATACAGATCCTGTACTGGTGTCGTGACTTGATAAAGCCCAATGTGTGGGCGACATGTCGTCAATAGAGGATCGCATCATGCTGCATTTGTATCTATTTTTTACATTGCGGACGAGGCTAAGCTGTCGAGGAAGGAGCGGGGTAGACAGGGGACCGGGAGATACTGCAGAAACAGACAGACAGACAGACAGCTCTCAACTGAGGCTGCAGCTCACAGACAAGGAAAAAAAATCCGCTCTAGATGAATGCGTAAGTAACAGCAAATATTTCACGTTTCACATGCTGGTATTGTATACTGGATTTGTGTACTGGTATTATGTCATTCGTAACAAGCATATTACCTTGTATTGTATACTAGCGTTGTATACATTTATAACAAGCACATAACCTGCATTGTATACATGTATTGAATATCACTTATAACAAACGTATCACTTTGTATTGTAAATTGGTATTGTATACAGGTATTGTATAATTGTATTGTATACCATTCATAACAAGCGCATCATTGTGGTGTCAGAGCCATGATCTAATATATATTTGCATATATTAGGGTGTTGGCAAGAGGTGTGGGGTTAAATGATAAAGAATCTTACACAAAGCTGCTCTTTGCTGATGATACTGTGCTTTTGGGAGATTCTGAAGAGAAGTTGCAGAGGTTGGTGGATGAGGCTGGTAGGGTATGTAAAAGAAAGAAATTAAAAGTGAATATTGGAAAAAGTAAGGTGATGAGGATAAAAAGATTAGGAGACGAGAGATTAGACGTCAGATTGGAGGGAGAGAGTATGGAGGAGGTGCCACAGTCACACCTCTCCTCCCCATCACACACTCGCATCATCAACACTTGTCACTGTTACCAGGTGAGTGGTAATTATTTCATATTCACACAAGAGTGGCAACACTGACTGAAACTGTATATTTAAAAACATATGAACTGGTTTTCACACGTGAGTTAATACACGAAACAAGAGATAAATTACGTTCTCTCTCTCTCTTTTTCTTCATATCCACGACAGATTTTTGACGATTTAGCTTTAATCTGTTTGTTTGCTTGTTTGTGTGTGTGTGTGTGTGTGTGTGTGTGTGTGTTTGTGTATGTCTGTACACACCTAATTATACTCACCTAGTTGTGGTTGCAGGGGTCGAGTCATAGCTCCTGGCCCCGCCTCTTCACTGGCCGCTACTGGGTCACTCTCCCTGTATCATGAGCTTTATCATACCTCTTCTTAAAACTATGAATGGATCCTGCCTCCACTACATCGCTTCCCAAATATTCCACTTCCTGACAACTCTGTGACTTAAGAAATACTTCCTAACATCCCTGTGATTCATCTGAGTCTTCAACTTCCAACTGTGTCCCATCTCTGGAACATTCTGTCTCTGTCCACATTGTCAATTCCTCTCAGTATTTTATATGTCGTTATCATGTCCCCCCTATCTCTCCTGTCCTCCAGTGTCGTCAGGTCGATTTCCCTTAACCTCTCCTTAACCCTTAACCCTTAGCTCTTGGACTAGCCTTGCTGCAAACCTCTGCACTTTCTCTAGTTTCCTTACGTGCTTGGCTAAGGTGTCGGTTCTAAACTGGTGCCGCATACTCCAATATGGGCCTAACGTACACAGTGTACAGGGTCTTGAACGATTCCTTATTAAGATGTCGAATGCTATTCTTAGGTTTGCTAGGCGCCCGTATGCTGCAGCAGTTATTTGGTTGATGTGCGCCTCAGGAGATGTGCCCGGTGTTATACTCACCTCAAGATCTTTTTTCTTGAGTGAGGTTTGTAGTCTCTGGCCCCCTAGACTGTACTCCGTCTGTGGTCTTCTTTGCCCTTCCCCAATCTTCATGACTTTGCACTTGGTGGGGTTGAACTCCAGGAGCCAATTGCTGGACCAGGCCTGCAGCCTGTCCAGATCCCTTTGTAGTTCTGCCTGGTCCTCGTCCGATTGAATTCTTCTCATCAACTTCACATCATCTGCAAACAGGGACACTTCGGAGTCTATTCCTTCCGTCATGTCGTTCACAAATACCAGAAACAGCACTGGTCCTAGGACGGACTGACCCCTGTGGAACCCCACTCGTCACCGGCGCCCACTCTGACACCTCGCCAGGTACCATGACTCGCTGCTGTCTTCCTGACAGGTATTCCCTGATTCATTGTAGTGCCTTTCCTGTTATCCCTGCCTGGTCCTCCAGTTTTTGCACTAATCTCTTGTGTGGAACTGTGTCAAATGCCTTCTTACAGTCCAAGAAAATGCAATCTACACACCCCTCTCTCTCTTGTCTTACTGCTGTCATCCTGTCATAGAACTCCAGTAGGTTTGTGACATAGGATTTCCCGTCCCTGAAACCGTGTTGGCTGTCTTTGATAAGCTCATTCCTTTCTAGGTGTTCCACCACTCTTTTGATAGTCTTCTCCATGACTTTGCATACTATACATGTCAGTGACACTGGTCTGTAGTTTATTGCTTCATACCTGTCTCCTTTTTTAAAAATTGGGACTATATTTGCTGTCTTCCATACCTCAGGTAATCTCCCTGTTTCGAAAGATGTGTTGAATATTGTTGTTAGTGGTACACATAGCATCTCTGCTCCCACTCTCAGGACTCATGGAGAGATGTTATCCGGCCCCATTGCCTTTGAGGTATCTAGCTCACTCAGCAGCCTCTTCACTTCTTCCTCGGTTGTATGTATTGTGTCCAACACTTGGTGGTGTACCCCACCTCTCCGTCTTTCTGGAGTCACTTCTGTCTCCTCTGTGAACACTTCTTTGAATCTCATGTTGAATGCCTCACATATTTCGCAGGTTGTTTCTGTGTCTTCCTCTTCCTTCCTTCCTTCCTTCCTTATCTGATTACTGACCTTGACTGTTGTTCTTCCTCCTTGATGTATGTCAACAGCTTTGGGTCAGATCTGCTTTCTGCTATGTCATTTCTATGTCTTCCTCTTCTACCTTGAATTCATGTTGAATGGCTCTACATTTCCGTTGTTTCCTGGGTCCTTTCTCTTCCCTTCCTTCCCTTTCCTTCCATCTATACCTACTTGATGTTTTGCCTCCCTGCACACTTTGGGTCAGACCTGGGGTTCCTGGGTTGTCATTTTCATTTGCCCTTGGGCCTTCCTGCTTCCTTGGAAAATAAAATCATAACGGCTATACGACTGTCTCCTTTTTTCTCCTGGGTCCTTGCCCTCATACTTCTTCCATTCCAGGACACTTGGTTTGTGCTTCCTGCCTTGGGTGAATCAGCTCATCCTAGCTTTTCATTATTCCTGTTACCCTTTGGTAAAAAAACCTATCCTCAGCTTCCTTGGAAAAATAAACACATAAATAGTATAATGTGATCCTTTATTGACAACGTTTCGCCCACGCAGTGGGCTTTATCGAGTCAGGTCTTTCATATGTGATGTCCTCAATATCTGCACTACTGTGTGTGTACTTCTGGCTTTGGTAATAAAAAGACATATAGCAGCACAACAAGATCACGACCACATCTCGCCTCGGCGTAAACTTTCACCCAAACATCCCCGGAAGTTCAACTCACGAGCGAAACGTTCAGTGCAACAGAAAGCTTCCTTGTCAACGTATTGTGTGTTGACCTATCACACCCTTCGACGCTCTCACTCCCTTCAACCAGTCTTCTGATTGACTCTGTTTCTGATTGACTTTGATTGAAGTTGATCAGACAACTTCAGTGAGATCTTCAAAGTGTGTTTCCTTACCATTTTTCTCTGACTATTACACATATTTTCACTAATATTTATATTTGACTATTATTTCTGCTTTACGATTATTTTTATTTTACTACTATTTCTCTTGTGTGTCTCCTCTTGTGTGTCTCCTCTTGTGTGTCTCCTCTTGTGTGTCTCCTCTTGTGTGTCTCCTCTTGTGTGTCTCCTCTTGTGTGTCTCCTCTTGTGTGTCTTCTCTTGTGTGTCTCCTCTTGTGTGTCTCCTCTTGTGTGTCTCCTCTTGTGTGTCTCCTCTTGTGTGTCTCCTCTTGTGTGTCTCCTCTGTGTGTCTCCTCTTGTGTGTCTCCTCTTGTGTGTCTCCTCTGTGTGTCTCCTCTGTGTGTCTCCTCTTGTGTGTCTCCTCTGTGTGTCTCCTCTTGTGTGTCTCCTCTTGTGTGTCTCCTCTGTGTGTCTCCTCTTGTGTGTCTCCTCTTGTGTGTCTCCTCTTGCTGCAATATTCAACAGCCTGGTCAGGATCGACTTTATTTGCTGTTCGCAGTTTAAGCTCTGACTCTCTCTATTGTCAAGACCTTATGGAACCTTTTGTTGGCCTCCTCACAAGTTTTCTTATCATTTTCTTATGTGTGTGTGTGTGTGTGTGTGTGTGTGTGTGTGTGTGTGTGTGTGTGTGTTGTGTGTGTGTGTGTGTGTGTGTGTGTGTGTACGTGTGTGTGTTAGTTAGTTACCATTTTGTCCTAAGCACATGTCGATTATACACTAGGCCTGTTGTATATGCGTGAGTGTATATGTGTACTCACCTAGTTGTACTCACCTAGTGGTTGCAGGGATCGAGTCATAGCTCCTGGCCCCGCCTCTTCACTGGCCGCTACTGGGTCACTCTCCCTGCGCCATGAGCTTTATCATACCTCTTCTTAAAGCTATGAATGGAACCTGCCTCCACTACATCGCTTCCCAAACTATTCCACTTCCTGTCCACTCTGTGACTGAAGAAATACTTCCTAACATCCCTGTGATTCATCTGAGTCTTCAACTTCCAACTGTGTCCCCTTGTTGCTGTGTCCCATCTCTGGAACATTCTGTCTCTGTCCACCTTGTCAATTCCTCTCAGTATTTTATGTCGTTATCTGTCCTCCCTATCTCTCCTGTCCTCCAATGTCGTCAGGTCGATTTCTCTTAACCTCTCCTCGTAGGACATACCCCTTAGCTCCGGGACTAGTCTTGTTGCAAATCTTTGCACTTTCTCTAGCTTCTTAACGTGCTTGGTTAGGTGTGGGTTCCAAACTGATGCTGCATACTTCAATATGGGCCTAACGTACACAGTGTACAGGGTCCTGAACGATTCTTTATTAAGATGTCGGAATGCTGTTCTTAGGTTAGCTAGGCGCCCGTATGCTGCAGCAGTTATTTGGTTGATGTGCGCCTCAGGAGATGTGCCTGGTGTTATACTCACCCCAAGATCTTTTTCCTTGACTGAAGTTTGTAGTCTCTGGACCCCTAGACTGTACTCCGTCTGCGGTGTCCTTTGCCCTTCCCCAATCTTCATGACTTTGCACTTGGTGGGGTCGAACTCCAGGATTCAATTGCAAGCCTGGTCCAGATTTCTTTGTAGTTCTGCCTGGTCCTCGTCCGATTGAATTCTTCTCATCAACTTCACATCATCTGCAAACAGGGACACTTCGGAGTCTATTCCTTCCGTCATGCCGTTCACAAATACCAGAAACAGCACCGGTTCTAGGACTGACCCCTGTGGAACCCCACTCGTCACCGGCGCCCACTCTGACACCTCGCCACGTACCATGACTCGCTGCTGTCTTCCTGACAGGTATTCCCTGATCCTTGAAGTGCCTTCCCTGTTATCCCTGCCTGGGCCTCCAGCTTCTGCACTAATCTCTTGTGTGGAACTGTGTCAAACGCCTTCTTACAGTCCAAGAATATGCAATCTACCCACCCCTCTCTCTCTTGTCTTACTGCTGTCACCCTGTCGTAGAACTCCAGTAGGTTTGTGACAAAGGATTTCCCGTCCCTGAAACCGTGTTGGCCGTATATGTGTGTGTGTGTGTGTGTGTGTGTGTGTGTGTGTGTGTGTGTGTGTGTGTGTGTGTGTGTGTGCATTCTCATCATATTGTACTTACCATTTTTATTCCTGTGGGTTGAGCTGCTGCACTTTCTATTTTCTTTAATAATTTATTTTCTGGGGTGGTTCCTAACGGACCTGTTGGGCTTTGTTTCAGCTGATTTTGAGTCCATGTATCGAGTTAGCCTTCCCTACCTCTGTTCCTAATGCATTTTCCCTGTTCGTTCTCCCTCACACAATGAAAGAATTCTTCCTCAAGTCCCTCTGGCTTATGTGAATTTCCAATTTTCATTTGTGTCCACTCGTTCTACCTTGTCTTGAGAATGTTTTACGTTGTAAGAACTTAAGAACATAAGAAAGAATGACCTGCCGAGTATGAGCCTACTGGCCCATGCTCGGCAGGTTTTTTCTCAAACCCACTAATAAAAATATTTGTCCAGTTAATTTTCGATGGTATCCAAGTAATAAGCTTTGATATCCCTGTTAACTCATGTGCAAGTCCCACTTTAATAATAATAATAATAATAATAATAATAATAATAATAATAATAATAATAATAATAATAATAATAATAATAATAATAATAATAATAATAATAATAATAATAATAATAATAATAATAATAATAATAATAATAATAATAATAATAATAATATAATCTTTGTTTCTACAAGTACATGTACAAAGTTGGTAACTAAGACACACGTACACCAGTTAGGCCTCTTTATTCAGAAACGTTTCTCCTACACAGTAGGCTTCCTCAGTCGAGTACAGAAAAGTAGATGAATGGTTCAGAGAACCGACAACTTGATAAATTAGACACATGTGCAACACTTCCTACTTCCACATTTAGATTTGTCAAATGTGACACCACCTACGGCTGCTGCACCTCTCCTGTTTACAGTATATGAGCCACATCGCACATATGCTGTATTATTTTTAAGAATGATGGACTGATTACCTCAAACTTCTCCTGTTCTTCACCATTCTCCTTTGTATGGACTGATGAAGCCACTGTGTGGCGAAACGTTTCCCCATTAAAGATACGCAAGTGTTGGAAATAAATGGAATAAAATACCAACACAGTGGAAAAATAAACGCATAAGCAGTATAATGTGATCCTTTATTGACAACGTTTCGCCCACGCAGTGGGCTTTATCAAGTCACAAACAGATCTACCTGGATAAAAGATACATGAGTATTTATAAGATTTAGTCAGGTGGAGAATGCTGCATGTGACAGTCTTCAAAGTAGTGTGATAGAGTCTAAAACCTTGGGTAGCTTTAAAAAGAGATTGGACTAGTATATGGGTTGACCTTCTGCAGTGTTCCATTCTAAAGTTCTTAAGTGGGATAGCGATGAAGAAGTTTCTTAGCAATAGGTTCAGCTATGTTGTAGAAGCCGTTGTTCTGGTTGAAGTTGTTGGATATACAGATAAGTGATGATTCCAGGATTCTTCGGTATTGAGTGTTGTCTTCTCTGGCGATGAGTCTTGCGTTTCTGTAGTTGATTAAATGGTTGTGTGAATTTCGGTGTTGAACACAGGCATTCCTTGGGTCGTCAGATCTGCCTGCGTACTGGTGTTCTGAAATACGTGTTTGGAGGTCTCTGGATGTTTCGCCGATCTATAATTTGCTGCAGTCATTATAAGGGATTGTGTATACCCCTGCAGTGGATTGAAGCTTGTCCTGTCTGTTACTGGTAATGTCCTTGATGGTGGTCGATGTGGAAGTAGATACTCCGAATGAGGTATTGGAAAAAATGTTGGAAACGTGTTTGGCAATGGAGTTGGTGGGAAGGACTATGTATCTCTTCTCGGCAGTGTCTTCTCTGGGTGTGTTGAAGATGTTTAATGCCCGTCGTCTGCAGTCTCTAATGAAGTGACGAGGATAGTGAAGTTTAGAAAAAACTTGCTTAATAAGGGAGCATTCTTCCTCAAGGAACTCACTGCTGCAGATTCTGAGTGCGCGCAGGAAAAAGCCTATAATTACACCACGTTTAGTTTTGGTGTCGTGATGAGAGCAGAATTGGAGAAGATCGTGTTGGTTGGTAGGTTTTCGATAGACTTTAAAACGAAGTTCTTGGTCAGCTTTGCAGAGAAGAACATCAAGGAAAGGAAACGTGTTGTCGACTTATCGCCAGAGAAGAAAGCACTCAATACCGCAGAATCCTGGAATCATCACGTATCTGTATATCCAACATCTATAGCATAGATGAACCCCTTGCCAAGAAACTTCTTCATCATTATCCCACATAACTACATAAGCACCCGCCAGTCCCATGCAGGTCCTCATCAGATCCAACCTACTCAGCGTTATCCACCTGACTGTATCCTGTAAATATTCACGTACCTTTCACCAAGGTAGATCTGTTTGTGACTTGACTTGGGCCAGACGTTGTCAATAAACGATCACATTATACTGTTTATGTGTTTATTTTTCCATTGTGTCGGTATTTTATACCATTTATAAACCAGTACGTTCCTATATCCTTTCTAAATCTAAACTTATCTAATTTGAATCCATTATTGCAGGTTCTCTCTTGGAGGGATATCCTCAAATCCTTATTTATATCCCCTTTGTTAATACCCATCTTCCACTTATACACTTCGATCATGTCTTCCCTTATTCTTCGTCTTACAAGTGAATGTAATTTAAGGGACTTCAATCTTTCTTCATACGGAAGATTTCTTATGCTATGTATTAATTTAATAATTCTACTCTGAATATTTTCTAACGAGTTTATATCTATTCTGTAATATGGAGACCAGAACTGAGCTGTGTAATCTAGGTGAGGCCTTAATAATGATGTTTAAAGCTATAGTATAACCGCTGAACTTCTGTTTCTTACACTTCTTGATATAAATCCCAGTAATCTATTTGCCTTATTACGCACGCGTACGCACTGCTGTATTGGGTTGCTGCCTACCATAACCCCCAAGTTCTTTCTGCAATCTGTTGGCTAAGTTCTACATTATTTAGCAAATAAGTGCCGAGCTTCAGAACTTTGCATTTATCTACCTTGAACTGCATCTGCCACTTTTCTGACCAGGAACTGAGTTTTTCTAAATCCTCCTGAAGTTCCCTGACATCTACGTTTGAATCAATTATCCTACCTATCTTCGTGTCATCGGCGAATTTGCTCATATCATTAGTAATTCCCTCATCAAGGTCATTGATATATATTATAAACAACAACGGGCCTAAGACTGATCCCTGTGGAACGCTACTTGTTTCAGATCCCCACTCAGATTTAACCCCATTTCTGCACACTCTCTGCTTCCTGTTCGTGAGCCATGACTCGATCCATGACAGCACTTTTCCCCCAATGCCATGAGCTGCCACTTTCTTAAACAGTCTCTGGTGCGGTACACCATCAAAAGCCTTACTAAAATGTAAATAAACAATATCGAATTCTTTATAGTGATCAACAGCCTCAAACGCTTTACTAAAGAAGGTTAAGAAATTAGACAGGAACGGCCTCTCGTGAATCCATGCTGAGTATCATTAATCAAATTATGCTTATCAAGATGGCTTCTTATAATATCAGCTATAATTGACTCTAGTAATTTGCCTACAATTGAGGTCAGGCTTATTGGGCGGTAATTTGACGGTAACGACTTGTCCCCTGTTTTAAAAATAGGAACTACATTGGCCATCTTCCACATATCAGACACTACACCTGTTTGAAGAGATATATTAAAAATATTAGTCAATGGTTCACAAAGTTCCATTTTGCACTCCTTGAACCCTTGAAAAAAGTACATCAGGGCCCGGGGATTTATTTTGCTTCAATCGGTCTATATGTTTGATAACCATTTCGCTAGTGACTGTGATATTACATAAATTATCTTCTTCAGGCCCACTATAAAACCTAATTACTGGGATATTATTAGTGTCTTCCTGAGTGAAAACAGAGAGAAAATAATTATTAAAAATCGAGCACATTTCATTCTCCTTGTTTGTAAGATGCCCAGAGTTATTTTTAAGGGGACCTATCTTTTCTCTAACTTTTGTTCTATAAACCTGGAGAAACCTTTTGTGTTAGTTTTCGAATCCCTAGCAACTTTAATTTCGTAGTCCGTTTAGATTTTCTCATCCCCTTTTTAACGTCCCTCTTAATGTCAATATACTGATTCATAAGATGACCCTCACCTCTTTTGATACGCCTATATATTCCTTTCTTCTGCCCTAAAAGATATTTGAGACTATTATTCATTCAGGTCATTTCTATTCGATCTGATTTCTTTATAGGGGGTAAATGTTCTTTTGGTAGCATGTACAGCATTTCGAAAGCTGTCATATTGATAGCTCTCTTCGTTACCCTAGTCCACAGATGATAAGTGTTCTCTAAGTCAAATTGTAATCTGCTAAGCGAGAATCTGGGACCGTTACTGAGTTATCCCTACTATCATACTTCCACTCAATGCTAAAGGTAATTGATATGTGGTCGCTTGTGCCGAGTTCCTCTTTAATTTCTAAATTATTAACAAGGATTTCCTTGTTTGCCAGAACCAAGTCAAGAAGGTTATTTCCATTTTTAGGTTCTGTCACAAACTGTTTTAAAAAACAATCCTGAACTACCTCTATGAAGTCGTTAGATTCTAAATTCCCAGTCAAGGAATTCCACTCAATATGACTAAAGTTAAAGTCTCCTAGAATTGGCCCTAACAATTTCCTCCCATAGTAGTCTTCCTTGGTCCCTGTCTAAGTTTGGTCGACGGTATATCACGCCTAATGTAAATTTTTAGAGCCCCTCTGAAAATTCTACCCAGACAGACTCAGTATGTGTTATTTAAGACTCACTCTCACTTCCATCAGCTGACTTGGCTGGATTCCGATTACGTCCTGGAATGATGAATTAGACACTTGTACAACACTTGGGTATATTTTTTGTGGAACAGGTGAGAGGAAGCAATTACAGGTGGAGCAACCTTGGAAAAATCCACAGGTGGAAGTAGGTCATGCCTATAGATCAGGCAAGCGTAGAAATTCCAGTATCAAGGATCTCAATGGAAATAAGTCACTTTTTTGGGTTATCCTAGGTAATTTACACATATGTTACTATGTGTGATAATTTGTGTAAACTGCATTTATGTGTACCAAGTATTGCACGTGTCTAATTCATCAATCTGTCGGTTCTCTGCGCCAGTTATCTACACCTCCTGGAATCCCTGCCTGAGTTTTGACGTTTCGGTTCGTCCTAGACCGTCGTCAAGTCCTTATTCGGGGTTTTCAGTGAATCGTTCCAGCCACGGCGATGTGTGTGTGTGTGTGTGTGTGTGTGTACTCACCTGTCTGTGGTTACAGGAATCCAGTCTTAGCTCCTAGCCCCTGTCTCTACAATAGTCGCGACCGGATTCACTCCCTTCTAGCCTCACTGGTCCACTCTAAAAGTTATGTACGTGGAGTTAGCCTCTACCAATTCTTTGTGGAGATCAGTCCACGTCTTGATTACCCTGAAGAAATACTTCCTGATATCTCTTTACTTCGAGTGTGAGTGGGGAAAGGGGTGGAAGAAAAGAGAGAGAGAGAGAGAGAGAGAGAGAGAGAGAGAGAGAGAGAGAGAGAGAGAGAGAGAGAGAGAGAGAACTAGCACCAGGAGGATAAAGAAGGCAGGAGAGGAGCAGGAGCCTCAGGTGGCACGAGGAAGCTGCCTATTCAGTGATTCACAATCGAATGCTGAAAAATGGACTGAAGTGGACGGGGGACAGAGGCCGTTTCTCTCAGGTGTTCTGGTGAGAGAGAGAGAGAGAGAGAGAGAGAGAGAGAGAGAGAGAGAGAGAGAGAGAGAGAGAGAGAGAGAGAGAGAGAGAGAGAGGGGGTGCCCAGTATAATTTTTCGTTGGTCTCAAATTCCTGTCTCGTTCTCTTGCTGTTTAATGGTAGTTGGTATATGTTAAGAGTTCCTTTTATTTAGTCGTTGCTCCCCATGTTGTTTATTTCTGTCATATAAAAACCACTAGTTCTCCTACCTCAAAACTTGTTATCCTATTATGAAAATTGCTTCTGTTATCTCTGGGAGTTTTGATTTTTTCTATTTGTTATCATATCTGGGATTGCCTTCGCTACTAACTCATCCCATTCATCACTCACTAGTAACTTTCCCAGGGCTTCATACCAAGAATTATAAGCCTTGAAGTAATACAAACATCAGGAGAAACTGATTATTAATAAATCAAACAGACCAGATTAAATATCTGCCAGAGCTAAAAAAGAAAAAAAAGAATGTACACACCAGATCGCTTACCCAGTTACGGTAATGTTTATCAAATCACTTTAAGAAATTAAGATGTCACTTGACTAGATAGTAGCAAATGTTTTACTCCAGTACTTACAAATGGGGACAAGGCTTGTGTTGTTGTAGGTTCGCCGGTACATCCGGCCCCGGTCTTCTCTAAATGGTGACCCGGCACTAGGCTTGTGGCCTCCGTTATCGCCGCATCAGCTTAACGTCAATTTTAAGTATGCAAATGTAGATTGTTATTAGAGAGATGATAGATAATTTGTTTTGGTGAACAGTAACCTAATAACTGGACATCAGCATAAGATCATATACATAAAACTGGGACGAAAAAGGCCCGTCAGATGTAGAATATCTAGGTTTCCACAACTTCTGTAAAGTACCCCATCGAATATTGTTGGCCAAAATAAAAGCGCATCGAATAGGAGACAAACTTTTTGCCTGGGGAAAAAGAGAGTTATACTCAATGGAGAGGTGTCTGAGTGGCTGTCCGTAGGAAATGGAGCTCCCAGGGATCAGTCCTTGATCCAGTCTTCTTCACAATGTATATAAACGATCTCGAGGTAAGACTAACATCAAAGATACTAAAACTTGCAAATGACACGAAACTGGGAAAGAGTGCAGGATCCGAAGATTATTTGAGATTTCAGAGTTATCCGGAGAGGTTAACGCTGTGGTCGAGGACGTGGGAGATGTGCTCATTGGCTTCCCCTTCTTGACTAAATCTTTTATGGTTTCATATGAAAGTAAATATATCAGTCAAGGTGTCATTGTACTTCACTACCCACAATATTTTATCATCAAATGCAAGAAGAAAGTCGAGAAGAAACTACGTAACTCTAGTTGCAACACTCCAACCAGCAGATACATTTTACTCCCCGTCAACAAACTCTAGTCGCAACACTACAACCAGCAGATACACTGTACTCCCGTCAACAAACTCTAGTTGCAACACTACAACCAGCAGATACACTGTACTCCCGTCAACAAACTCTAGTTGCAACACTACAACCAGCAGATACACTGTATTCCCCGTCAACAAACTCTAGTTGCAATGCTACAACCAGCAGATACACTGTATTCCCCGTCAACAAACTCTAGTTGCAACACTACAACCAGCAGATACACTGTATTCCCCGTCAACAAACTCTAGTTGCAACGCTACAACCAGCAGATACACTGTGCTCCCCGTCAACAAACTCTAGTTGCAACACTACAACCAGCAGATACAATGTATTCCCCGTCAACAAACTCTAGTTGCAACGCTACAACCAGCAGATACACTGTATTCCCCGTCAACAAACTCTAGTTGCAACACTACAACCAGCAGATACACTGTACTCCCCGTCAACAAACTCTAGTTGCAACACTACAACCAGCAGATACACTGTATTCCCCGTCAACAAACTCTAGTTGCAACAATACAACCAGCAGATACACTGTATTCCCCGTCAACAAACTCTAGTTGCAACACTCCAACCAGCAGATACACTGTATTCCCCGTCAACAAACTCTAGTTGCAACACTACAACCAGCAGATACACTGTATTCCCGTCAACAAACTCTATTTGCAACACTACAACCAGCAGATACACTGTAGCCCCCGTCAACAAACTCTAGTTGCAACACTACAACCAGCAGATACACTGTATTCCCCGTCAACAAACTCTAGTTGCAACACTACAACCAGCAGATACACTGTACTACCCGTCAATAAACTCTAGTTGCAACACTACAACCAGCAGATACACTGTACTCCCGTCAACAAACTCTAGTTGCAACACTACAACCAGCAGATACACTGTATTCCCCGTCAACAAACTCTAGTTGCAACACTACAACCAGCAGATACACTGTACTCCCGTCAACAAACTCTAGTTGCAACACTACAACCAGCAGATACACTGTATTCCCCGTCAACAAACTCTAGTTGCAACGCTACAACCAGCAGATACACTGTATTCCCCGTCAACAAACTCTAGTTGCAACGCTACAACCAGCAGATACACTGTACTCCCGTCAACAAACTCTAGTTGCAACACTACAACCAGCAGATACACTGTATTCCCCTGTCAACAAACTCTAGTTGCAACGCTACAACCAGCAGATACACTGTACTCCCTGTCAACAAACTCTAGTTGCAACACTACAACCAGCAGATACACTGTATTCCCGTCAACAAACTCTAGTTGCAACACTACAACCAGCAGATACACTGTACTTCTCCCTGTCAACAAACTCTAGTTGCAACACACAACCAGCAGATACACTGTACTCCCCGTCAACAAACTCTAGTTGCAACACTACAACCAGCAGATACACTGTACTCTCCACTCTGTACAACCAGCAACTCCTACCCAGTTGCAACGCTACAAACAGCAGATACACTGTAACTTCCCCGTCAACAAACTCTAGTTGCAACGCTACAACCAGCAGATACACTGTACTCCCTGTCAACAAACTCTAGTTGCAACACTACAACTAGCAGATACACTGTATTCCCCGTCAACAAACTCTAGTTGCAACACTACAACCAGCAGATACACTGTACTCCCCGTCAACAAACTCTAGTTGCAACACTACAACCAGCAGATACACTGTACTACCTGTCAACAAACAAAACAACAACCTTTCCACTACCTTTACTAAAGCCAATATTGTAGTCACCAACATTTCATTTAACACCATATAAAACTTAGTCAAGAAAAGGAAGCCACTGAACACTTCTGATTGTATCACAAACAAACCTCTTCTTTGAACGTCCCTCTTATTTTATAAGTTATGAGGATTCATATTTTTTTCACTCTAGATTTTCATCCAGTCAGAAACAGGAGTTTCTTCTGAGTTTAGTTTTTGCTAGTGGAAGGGAAGGTGATAGTTCCTCTCCCTATCTATATTATAGATCCCGTTAATTTTTGCGCAGATCAGTGAGTGCAAAAGAGGGCTACGAGCAGCGTGTGTGTTTTTGTGTGTTTTGTGTGTGTCTTTGTATATATAGAGATGCACACAGATGTTCAATAATAATTTCCTTTGTAAATTGATACTATTTTTCCTGCTTCCCACCTTCTCCTCCCTGTCCCTCCCACCAGCTGCGGCGCCCCAGCTGGTGTACCGCTTCATCGAGCAGACACTGCAGCCTGGACCAGCTGTCTCCCTCAAGTGTATAGCTACTGGCACTCCCACACCCCACATTACCTGGCTCCTGGACGGCTTCCCCCTTCCCCCCTCCCACAGGTGAGTGGCATTTTCCCCCTCCCACAGGTGGCTAGCACCCCCCACCTTCTTCGACAAAGAAAGGTGAGTGAACATAGTCACTTGCATCTTCTTTATGAAACAGTCTGCTATTTACTCTTGTGTGTGTGAGAGAGAGAGAAAGAGAGAGAGAGAGAGGTAGTAGGTTGGTAGACAGCAACCACCCAGGGAGGTACTACCGTCCTGCCAAGTGAGTATAAAACGAAAGCCTGTAATTGTTTTACATGATGGTAGGATTGCTGGTGTCTTTTTTCTGTCTCATAAACATTTAAAATTTCAGGTACGTCTTGCTAGGTCACACTACACATGTTTTTATTTTTATTTTCATACTAGTTTTTGCTCTTGTTTATTTCCTCTTATCTCCATGGGGAAGTGGAACAGAATTCTTCCTCCGTAAGCCATGCGTGTCGTAAGAGGCGACTAAAATGCCGGGAGCAAGGGGCTAGTAACTCCTTCTCTTGTATACATTAATAAAATTTAAAAGATAAACTTTTGTTTTTCTTTTGGGCCACCCTGCTTCGGTGGGATACGGCCGATTTATTTATATATATATATATATATATATATATATATATATATATATATATATATATATATATATATATATATATATATATATATATATATATATATATATATATATATATATATATATATATATATATATATATATATATATATATATATATATATATATATATATATATATATATATGCCCACTGCCGGGAGCTGCCGAAGTATTTGAGATGTAGCTCTGAGTTGTTATCTATGTTGTTTTACTCCCTATTGTATTCCTGTTAATGTATTTTGTCTTGAAATAAAGTTTATACACAATTAAAAGATGGGGTGGTAGGGGAAGTGGAATATTCAAATGGCTTCAGAAAGAAATCTAAATATTCTTCCTTGAAGCCTTTTTATCCACTTCTCGAGGCTATGGGTCCCACAATATATATATATATATATATATATATATATATATATATATATATATATATATATATATATATATATATATATATATATATATATATATATATATATATATATATATATATATATATATATAATGACCACGAGCGAGTGGTATTGAATCAATAACAACACTGTAATAGTCAAAGAAGAATGGTAAAGAAACAAACTTTGAAGATCTCACTGAAGTTGTCTGATCAACTTCAAACAAAGTCAATCAGAAACAGAGAGTGAGTCAACTATAGTTTTGAGTCGATCAGAAGACTGGTTGAAGTGGGTGAGAGCGTCGACAGGTATGATGGGTCAGCATACACAATTGTGAACACCTCTGAGCTAATTTCATTCTCCTCCCGTTTAGTGTACTAGCCTCAACAAGCAGTATTTTATATTATTGTGATCACGAATAAGTGGTATTGATCAATCACACCACCGTATGTCCTCGGACCAAGGGTAACACACCTAGCTTGGCTGGGTGCTTGGTTCTTGTAGGATTGTGTGGTTCAGTGGGTTAAGGCGTTATGTGATTTTCGCTCACCACGAGGCAGGGAAAACGACATGGCTTCGAATCCTCGGCTAGTCGCTGTGTTGTTATATATATATATATATATATATATATATATATATATATATATATATATATATATATATATATATATATATATATATATATGCAAAAAGATCACAGTAAACAGGTGATATCAAAATATGCAAGAAAACCACTATGAAAAATAGAAAAATTCCAAGGGCTTTCGTGACTACTCACATTATCAAGGAACTATAACAGGAAACATGACAAGAAGGGCTTATATAAGGGGCGAGACTACACCTCACAGTCACATCACACTAACAAAGACAACACCTCACAGTAGCGTAACATCTCACGACTCTGTGAAGAGGAACATAAGAAAGGACCTGAAACTCTTCCCAAGAATTAAGATTAGTCCAATTTATCATTAAATTCTTCCCAAATTTTATTAATTATAAATGAATCCAATTTATATAAACCAAAAGAAATATTCATATTATTTTCAAAACTGCTTTTAATGAAACATGATTCTATTATATTTCTCTCAACCATGGACTTGATTGATACAACCTTCTCAGCATTTTGAAAATCAATTGGATGGTTAAAATCTCTCACATGAATAAATAGAGCATTAGAATCTTGTCCAGTTCTAATGCTATATTTATGTTGTTTTAATCTTAGTTCAAGACTTTTACCAGTTTGACCATAATAAACTTTATCGCATATTTTACAGGGAATCTTATAGACACATCTGTCAGCATTTTGGGGGGAATTTTTTATCAAAAGTCTTTTTACTGTATCAAGATTTTTAAATACAACTTTGATATTAAAAGTCTTAAGAAGGGAAGGCATATCAACCAAGTTTTCATGGTAAGGAGAACCAACATATTTTGGTTGAATAAGGTTGTTGTCCCTTTTGGATTGTAAAAAGTATTCCTAGCTATTTTAAAAGATTTATCAATTATGTTTCTTGGGTATTTTAAATCATTAGCTATTTCATAAATTTTAGAGATTTCTTCATCTATGAACTCTGGACTACAAATACGTAAAGCTCTCAAAAACATAGAAGAGAAAACCGACACTTTAACTCTATCTTGATGTGAAGAGTAATAGTGTACATAGGAACAATTATTTGTAGGTTTTCTGTAAATTTTAAATTTAAAATCAATGTTACCCTTAATAATAAAAACATCTAGGAAGGGCAATGAGTTATTTACTTCGAATTCAACAGTAAAATTTATAGAATGAGCTAAGCTATTTAATTTAACAAGGAAATGGTTTATATCTACTTCCTTAGGCATAAGGCACAAAATATCATCAACATATCTATACCACTTAGCTCTATTGGGAAGGATAGTGTTAAGCAATCTTGTTTCGAAAAATTCCATATATAAGTTACTAAGAACAGGTGAAAGAGGATTTCCCATTGCCATACCAAACTTCTGAGTGTAAAACTCATCATTAAATACAAATTTTGCATCAACAATACAAAGTTTAATAAGTTTAATGATAGTAGGAACTGGCAATGGTAAATCATAATTAACCAGTTCTTCAGATAAGAAACTTAGTAAATCATCAACTGGAACTTTTGTAAACAAGGAGGTAACATCAAAACTAACCATATTGAAATCATTTAAATCAGTCAAGGTGCTTAATTTATCAACTAAATCTAAGTTGTTTTTAACATAAAATTTTGAAATTTTTCCAACAATTGGGCTCAAAATATCAACAAGCCATTTAGAAAGTTTATAAGAAACTGAACCTATAGAGCTAATAATTGGTCTAACAGGATTACCAGGTTTGTGTGTTTTTATTAATCCATACATATAAGGTAAAGATGGATTAGTGGAAGTAAATTTTTTAATTAATTCATCTTTGCCCTTCAATAGATGTTTTATTGTAGTCACAAGCGCTTGGAATTCTTCTATTTTTCATAGTGGTTTTCTTGCATATATATATATATATATATATATATATATATATAATATAGGGAGGTACCACCTCCGGAACTGTCTTGGGGACCCTCATCCTCAGAGAAAAGAATAAACTTGCTTCAGGGAAAACTCAAAGTTCTCCCTGAAGCTGTTTGAAAATTTTTTCCTACCACCCCTATATTTTATATATATAGTTTATTTAAAGACAAAATACATTGACAAAATACTTTGACAAGTATACAGTAGGGAGTAAAACAACATAGATAACAACTCAGAGCTACATCTCAAATACTTCGTACAGCTCCCCGGCAGTGGGCCGCGTGCCCAGAATGCTGCAGATATTTCCACTCTGGATCGCAACACTGAGTCTATGAAAGAGGAAGCTGGCCGCCCTGTGGTCCTTGGTTTCTATGATATATATATATATATATATATATATATATATATATATATATATATATATATATATATATATATATATATATATATATATATATATATATATATATATATATATATATATATATATATATATAACATCAGCAAGACCTGGAGACTATTGCAATGTTAAGCACAAACAAATATAATATTTTCTCTTTAAATATTAAAGTAATGATCAGAATCAAAACAATAAAACGACTAAAAGAACCTATTGAGGAAAGTAAGTTAGGTCAGGTGAAGGCCAGCAGGTTCTGACTTCATGCACACACCTGGACAAGTGTTGGGGGAGAGTGTGACGGTGATACTGAGGGTAGTGGTATTGTTTGAGGGAGTGTTAGTGAGTGTGGTGATGTTGGAGAGAGAATGTTAGTGAGTCTGTTGATGTTGGAGATATTGGTAGTGAGTGTGGTAATGTTGGAGAGAATGTTAGTAAGTGTGGTGATGTTGGAGAGATTGTCAGTGAGTATTGTGATATTGGAGAGAATGTTAGTGAGTGTGGTGATGTTGGAGAGAATAGTTAATGCTGCTGGTAAATACCTATGACGATAAATAAATACCACTAACGATAAAAAATACCACTGACGGTAAATACCACTGACGATAAATAAATACCACTGTCGATAAATAAATACCACCGATGGTAAATAAATACCACTGACGATAAATGCTACTGACGATAAATAAATACCAATAATGGTAAATACCACTGACAATAAATAAACACCACTGATAGTAAATACCTCTGAATGCAAATACCACTGACGATAAATATAACACGACGATAGGAATAACAGCTTCGGAAAATAAAATGGGTGGCTCGGATGGAGCTGTCTTGGAGGACAGTGCTCCAGATGATGCTGGTGTTGCACTGGAGGACAGTGCTCCAGATGGTGCTGGTGTTGTTCTGGAGAACAGTGCTCCAGATGGTGCTGGTGTTGTTCTGGAGAACAGTGCTCCAGATGGGGCTGGTGTTGCACTGGAGGACAGTGCTCCAGATGTGGCTGGTGTTGCACTGGAGGACAGTGCACCAGATTGAGATAGTGGCCCTGATGATGAAACAGGTACAGACAACATTATACAATTTCCAGAGGTACAAAGTAGCAATACTGATGGAGATGGAACACAAGGGGATGATGCCTCAGGGAATAATGTTGACACATTACCAGTAAAATCTGGTGGAAGCACTGATGTCCATATTGGGGCTGTAGGCAGTGGGGAAACAGAAAGAAATGCCCCAGTAGGGAACACAGCCACAAAAAAATCTGGAAAACAAAAATGCAATCTATGCAAATTCTATGCCTTGGGTATATGCAGGTATGGTATATCTGGAAAAACAGGTGAGACAGGCATTTTTGACCATCCCAAAAAATGCCGCACCCACATGACAACAGGAGGATGCAACTCTTCCTCTTGTAACTTATTTCACCACAAAAATTGTCACTCGTCAGTCCATGAGAGACAATGCTACAACATATACTGTCAGGCACACCATCTAAAGGGGACAAGAAGTCACAGATCACCCAGACCATGGCAAACAAAAGAGGGAAGCCAAAACCTCTCCAGAGAAGGAGGCTTTTTTAGTGCCAGAAAGGAAAAAAGACTGGCAATAAGTGACAGAAATCCTTCACCAACTGAAAAAAAACTTCTGGAGTGGAGGGCAATGACTGCCAGCAAACAAAGCCCCCTTAAATTCCACCAATTTAACGACATTTATCTTTGCAAACATACAGGGTCTAGAGCCATCAACAAACAACAAAATACCTTACATCAAGGGACTGCTCACAGAGTTAAATGCAATGTTTGTGGTTTTCACAGAGACCCACATGAAGGATCATTTGACAACGAAATATAGATCCCAGGTTATAACCTATTCAGAAGTGACAGACAGAACAGGCAACAAGGGGGGGGGGGTTGGCTTGTACGTCACAGAGTCGCTCATTTACTCAGAACTACTAAACACCTCAAATGATGTAGTTGAAATTTTGGCAGTAAAGATCGAAAACCAAAACCTTGTCATTGTGGTGGTATACAAACCTCCGGATGCAACTTCCCAGCAATTCCAGGAACAGCTTTTGACAATTGACAACTGTCTGGAAAATCTCCCAACTCCTGCCCCAAACATCTTGCTACTATGGGATTACAACTTGAGACACCTACAATGGAGGAGTATAGCAAATAATGTTTTAGCAGAGATCACCCCATGAAGCAGCTCAGATGAAAATTCACACACACACGAGCTATTATCAAAGACAATACACTTAGATCACAACATAATAAGCAAAATGTGATCAGTTATGAGGGTGTCTTCACAAAATTCAACTTCAATAACAAAAACCTACAGTGGAACAAGTCAGCTATGTCCTAAATTATATAAGCTGAGAGGAGATTCTAAACAACACGGATCCTAACCTTTGCATAGAAAAAATTAACTTGTAGCACTTGATGTCTGCTCAAGGCACATTCTATTAAGAAAAAGAAAGGGAAGATGTAAACTAGAAAGAAAGAGACGCTCCCTATACAGGTGAAGGTGAAGAATCACAGAGCTGCTGAGAGGGGCCAATATATCTGAAATACGAAGGGAGGCACTGGTCAGAGGAATAGCAAATATCGATCTTAAGCTTAGAGAATCTTAAAGGAGACAAGAATCTCAGGAAGAACTTAAAGCCACAAAGGAAATTGAAAGAAACTCAAAATACTTCTTCTGATATGCCAAATCTACTGTGAAAACAACATCCAGTATTGGATTCCTGCTTAGGCGAGATGGAACCTACACAGATGACAGCAAAGAAATGAGTGAGATACTAAAGTCTCAATATGACTCAATGTTCTGAAAACCGTTAATCAGACTAAGGGTCGACAATCTAAATGAATTTTTATGACCGAGACTCAAAATTTGGTCATTTAAAAAATCTCTGCTATTATCCTGACGCCACAAGACTTCGAAAAGGCAATTAATGACATGTCCATGCACTCTGCCCCAGGCCCAGACTCTTGCAACTCCGTGTTCATCAAGAACTGAAAGAGGCCCCTGTCTCGTGCCTTCAGCATTCTATGGAGAGGGAGCATGGACACCGGGGTCATCCCACAGTCCCTAAAAACAACAGACATAGCCCCACTACAAAGGTGGCAGTAAAGCAATTGCAAAGAACTACAGATCGATAGCGCTAACATCACATATCCTAACAATCTTTGAAAAGGTTTTGAGAAGCAAGATCGCCAGCCACCTAGATACTTATCAATTACACAACCCAGGGCAACACGGGTTTAGAACAGGTCGCTCCTACCTGTCCCAGCTGCTGGACCACTATGACAAGGTCCTGGATTCTTTAGAGGATAAACAAAATGCAGATGTATTATACACAGACTTTGCGAAAGCCTTCGTCAAGTGGGACCATGGTGTAATAGCGCACAAAATGCGTGATAAAGGAATAACAGAAAAAGTTGGTAGATGAATCTATAACTTCCTGACAAATAGAACACAAAGAGTAATAGTAAACAGAGTAAAGTCTGAGGCAGCTACGGTGAAAAGCTTTGTTCCACAAGGCACAGTACTCGCTCCCATTCTGTTCCTCATCCTCATATCTGACACAGACAGGGATGTAAGCCACAGCTCCGTGTCTTCCTTTGTGGATGTCACCCGAATTGCCATGACAGTGACCTCCATCGAAGACACTGCAAGACTCCAAGCGGACATCAACCAAATCTTTAAATGAGCCGCAGAAAACAATATGAAGTTCAATGAAGAGAAATTTCAACTACTTAGATATGGAAAACTTGAGGAAATTAAAACTGTATCAGGGTATAAAACAAATTCTAACCATACAATAGAGCGAAAAACTAATGTGAAGGACCCGGGAGCGATAATGTCAGAGGATCTCACCTTCAAAGACCACAACAATGTATCTACCTCATCTGCTAGAAAAATGATAGGATATATAATGAGAACCTTCAAAGCTAGGGATGCCAAGCCCTTGATGATTCTCTTCAAATCGCTTGTTCTCTCTAGGCTGGAATACTACTGTACACTAACTGCCACCTTCAAGGCAGGCGACATTGATGATCTGAAGAATGTACAGAGAACTTTCACGGGACACGTAAGTACTATAAAGCACCTAAATTACTGGGAACGGTTGAAGTCCCTTGATTTGTATTCCCTGGAACGCAGGCGAGAAAGATACATGATAATATTCACTTGGAAAATCCTAGAGGGATTAGTACCAAACTTGCACACGAAAATCACTCCCTACGAAAGCTCAAGACTCGGCAGGAGATGCAACATTCCCCAAATGAAAAGCAGGGGCGCCAATAGTACACTGAGAGACAACACCATAAGTGTCAGGGGCCCAAGACTGTTCAACTGCCTCCCAGCATACATAAGGGGGATTGCCATTAGACCCCTGGCTGTCTTCAAGAAGGCGCTGGACAAACACCTAAAGTCGGTTTACGTGCGGCCAGCAGTAACAACCTGGTTGATCAGACCCTGATCCAACACGAGGCCTGGTCTCAGGGCAGGCCGCGGGGGCGTTGACCCCCCAAAACCCTCTCCAGGTATGGTAATTACCACTGATGGTAAATACAACTGACGATAAATAAATACTAATGATGGTAAATACCACTGACGATACCTCCGGGCATATGATTACAATCGCCCTTCTCTTTCCAGCATCGCGCAGCACATTACACACACCATGACTCACGAAATCGTAATGACACGACGGTCTGGAGTTTTGAGACTCTCTGACCGCGGGTTCGAACCCCACCCGTGGTATGTTTTTTTTTACACACAACAGTTCAACGAGCAACAACTAAAAGTGTGATTTTCTTCAGTTGTTACCAGAGCTGAAGATCACTTTAGTAACTGCGAGCTTCGACGCGGAAAATTAAGGGCAAAAGAAAAGGTCAACGAAACAAATTTAATATATCTCAAAGAGGTCAATGCTCACTCCCTTTCAGGTCGGAGGTAGCATTATGCTACAATGATTTCTTAGAGCACCATTAACTGCCTTATAAATAAACGATGATTAATGATAAAGCGGTTAATTAAGGCAGAGGGCAATGTGCTCTAATTGCACCGTAAATATTCATTTATATTTCCGATGTTGAAGGTTTATATATACATTTAATTTTGTAAACAGGACTAGTGCGTTATACGTTAGTGTGAGGGTCATTCTACATCACTGGACGTGTGACTGTCTCTCTCTCGGCTCGCTCCGTCACTTCTGTCAGTCTCACTACTGTCTTAGCCTGGCTCCTGCTTCCTACAGTGTGTTTACACTGCAAGGTGCACTGCAAATGTGCTTATCTAGCGTGCGTTCACGTCATCACCGTGAGTTACACATCTACTCAGGCTTCTAATTCCATTCCCTTAACGAATTCACATTTATGAATGGAGATAAATGGTGTAAAGTACCGACACGATGGGAAAATAGAAACAATTGCAGTATAATGTGATATTATGGAAAATCTGTTTATTTTTTCAAAAATTTGGGAATCTTGTTCGTAGAAACGTCTCGTCATCAAGTGGCTTCTTCAGTCTGGTGAAACATTTCTACAATAAAATTCCCAAATGTTGCAAAAGTGTCTAATCTGAGAATCTTTATTGGGGAAAGGTTTGGCCTGCGCTGTAGGCATCATCAGTGGGATACTGGGATGAATTACGATCCTGGAGACAGTAGAGGAAGTGGAGGGGTAGTTTGAGGTAATCAGTCCCTCAACCTTGATGGTAGAAATTCTTGAGACAGAAGACATGACTGGGAACCTCGCTATAATGGCAAGATAATGGTTTGGAACCTCGCTATAACGACAAGATAATGGTTTGGAACCCCGCTATAATGGCAAGATAATGGTTTGGAACCTCGCTATAATGGCAACATAATAGTTTGGAACCTCGCTATAACGGCAAGATAATGGTTTGAAACCTCGCTATAATGGCAAGATAATAGTTTGGAACCTCGCTATAATGGCAAGATAATGGTTTGGAACCTCGCTATAATGGCAAGATAATAGTTTGGAACCTCGCTATAATTGCAAGATAATGGTTTGGAACCTCGCTATAATGGCAAGATAATAGTTTGGAACCTCGCTATAACGGCAAGATAATGGTTTAAAACCTCGCTATAATGGCAAGATAATAGTTTGGAACCTCGCTATAATGGCAAAATAATAGTTTGGAACTTTTCTATAATGGCAAAATAATAGTTTGGAACTTTTCTATAATAGCAAGACAATGGTTTGGAACCTCGCTATAACGGCAGTATAATGGTTTGGATCCTCACTATGATGACAATATAATTGTTTGGAACCTCGCTATAACGGCAAGATAATGTTATTAGTTATTTTTATGATATTAGTAGTTCTCACCTTATTATTAGTTGTTCTCACCTTGTTATTAGTTGTTCTCAATGTAATCAGTTATCTTCACTCCTGTTAGCAATCATCCTCACATTCTTATAAGTTATCCCCACTCTCTTAACATTTATCCTTATGAGTCATCTTTGGATATCAGTTATCCTCAGTTATCAGTTCTCTTCAATTATCAGTTCTCTTCTTTTGTGAGTTAATCTCATTTATCAGTTATCCTCAGTAATCCGTTATTTGTAGTTAACCTTCAGTTATGAGTTATATTCAGTTACCACTTACCCTCACACTGTTACCAGCGTCCCTGGTAATCCCTCGTGCATTTATCCACGTTAGAAAACACTTAGGGATTTAGTCTGGCTCCGGGAGTCTCCCACTCCTGGAAATCCCACAGCACTTAATCCCAATTTTTGTTCCTCATATTTCTTCCTTAACTTTTCTTGTTACTTTTGTAAAACGAATTCCAAGGTAATCCTCTCTTTCTGCTATACCACGCGTGATGAGTTGGTATGTTGTGTGTGTGTGTGTGTGTGTGTGTGTGTGTGTGTGTGTGTGTGTGTGTGTGTGTGTGTGTGTGTGTGTGTGTGTGTGTGTGTGTGTGAGGGGGTCACTATAGTCGAAAATTACGTGTGTTCTGCCACCAATATCGCAATTGATTTGGGTCCTTATCCAAGAGGGGCTTCGGAGGCAACGTTACTTTATTTGGGTTAGAAAACTCCAGACCGACGCGTTAGCCACTGGTTGGGTTCTTGATACACAGGCAGTGTGTTTAAGTGCTCTGGCCCAGGAGGGCCATGCTCAGGAGAGAGTGACGGAGTAGACCTTGTGTCCCGAGTGAAGTCTGCTGCCTGAGTGAGGCAGGGTAAGCGTGGTGTGGGCTGAGCTGGGTAGGTCTACTACCCATGGTCGTCCTCGACCATGATTGACTGAAAAAGCTCTCTGTCTCTCTCTATCTCTCTCAGGAACAGGGCACAGAATAAAAACCTATATATACATGTAGCCATGGACAAAAAAGCTTCTTACAGGGAGGGAAGAAAAAACAAGCCGGTTTGTGCTAACATCGTGGTCCAAGGCAGTGAGCCTCGGCGGGTATCACTGCACGCCTTCCTGCGTCTGGACAGATACTGCAACACAGGAGACATCGCTGCGGCTGAGCTGTGACGTATATGGAACGGTCAAACAGTGGTCGTGGAGTAGTCGTTGCAGGGTTCACTCAACCTGGGGCACAACCTGTTAGTGCCCTCGAGTGAGGCATCGTCAGTACTCAGCAACTGGGCAGGACTTCTTCTGACAAGTAACTCAGGAGGACATTTCTCGACTGGTACTGTGCTGCACGACTCGAGAATGCACAACACAGCTAGTGGGCCGCGACAGTCGTGTAGACGACTCAGCTGCATCAACTAGAGCCATCGCAGTGTGACGTCATACAGAAACTTCGGGTATTGCTGGTTTATAATTAAACCTTTCAGCAGTCGTGAAAGAGACGCCGGTATCATATCACTAGTAGCTAGAACAGAACATCTTGGATGCTTCGATGTGTTACGAATTATCACCTTTATACCACCCTCAATAATTGTTGCTGCCATATCCAATACTTTCCCCTTACTTAAACCAATAGCTATTTAGCTGTCTCTCAGTATTCTGTAGCCAGATTCTAAGAATGTGTTAATTAACAATATCTTTTCCATGATAAATAAGAACACTTGTCGGTTTTGTAAACCATTTATTCAAACTCTTTTCCATGTTCACTCGTCGTGACCATGTCCCCTGCTGAAGTGGAGATCTAACTTTGTTTTCAGGTACACATTTATCAATGTCACTAACTCAAGGAAGGAAAATTGACAGTTATCACTTACAGCGACGAGAGGATCACACAGTTTCAGAATGCGTTCTATTTCATGCCATCGACTGATCCTGAAGGGAAAGGGAAGGGCCCTTAGGCTTTCTTTTCCAGACGCCGATTAATCAAATTAAAACTAACTTGAAAGACATAGTGATTCTTGGCTTCAGAGGGAAACACTTTGATAATAAGAAATGTCACAAAGACTGTCTATCAGCCCTGAGGAAGTCACTTAAGCAAGCAGGTCATTCAGAGACCATCCATCTGCCCTTAGGAAGTCACTTTAGCAGCCGGTCGTCTTATTGTGCTGTATACTTGCGTTAATTTTGCTAATGTGTTTGCTGCCAGTAAAGAAAATGAACTCAAGTAAATTCATGTGATAATACTGTGTGTGCTACTATTCAGAGTTATAATGATAATGAGTCAGTAAACAGTCCTCATAGTCCCTTAATGATGAAAGACAGTCTCTAGCCTTTGAGCAATGTGTTTGTTCTCCCAGCTTGTATCAGAGATTTGCCAGAGTGATGCGGAATGTGAAGTTCAGATTAGTTCTTGTAGATAGTATGTGTTTTATTTGTTAACGTTGCCAAGTGGTAAGGCACTAGTATTGCTGTCACTCCTGTCTGGAATTCAGCCCCTACAATATCTTGCATGCAAGATAGCGTTCAGATGCCTAGGGTGCCGGAGGTATTCCGGACCGCCTTGAGTGCTGAGTCTATCCTTGCAATGTTGCTAGTTCAAGTAGTAGTTCCTCTCCAGGGGACGCTTTGTTGAAGAAAGACTACTTGAATGAGTTATAGCATCTCTCGCTGATGCAAAAGCAATTGCTAGTGTATTCACTAGAGTGCCAGTTGTTGTCCCTTGTGTTCCAGATAGTGATCTTTCCCAGTTGACAGTAATTCCTTTGCAGAGTAAAGTGTCATGTGTCGAGTAATTATTACCTGCAGTAAGAGATAGTGAGAGACGTTCTCCTTTGCTCATACTTTGTGTTATTGAGCTAACTATTTCAGCCGGGGAGAGATCCATCCACTCCACCGAGCCTGTTCATTCCTTCAGTAGGAAAGTGATCATAAGTCGTGAACTAAAGATAGAAAATTAGAAAATCCACTTAGAACTGAATTATTGACTGTGTGTTTTGCTATCACATTTCCAGTATCTAGCAAGATTGTTGTGTGTTCAAGTTCTCTCCGAGTTCTGAGTTTTAACAGTATGACCGTTTGCTAGCCGAGTCTATCTTTCCTGTTAAAACTTCTTCCCTGTAAATATTTATTCTTCCTCAGAAGCCGTTGAGTGCATGAATACAGATTGATCGATCAAATATCAAATTGTAATTGTAATACATATATAATGCATTATTTCAAGATCCATTTACATTCTCTTTGAATCATTAACTCAAGTAGTGTGATAGTAAGATTAATCTTGATTAGTTCTAAGTTATAATGTGTTTGCTATTGTATAGATTCGCACAGTGCCACCTGTCTGTTCAGCTATAGAGTTGTCTAGTATGCCGAGACGTCATACGTAACATGGCTGAGCTGTCGTGTCAGTATCATATATACACTGTGTAGTGTATCTTAGCTTTACATAGCCGGTCCCTTTGCGTGTGACGTCAGACGCTGGTGCGCATGTGTATGCCCACAGACAGGCGTCGGCCTCACTTCTAGGCCGACATAAAGCTGGACAGACGTGCGGGTACTCCTCCTCTCACAGACTCGTAAATATACCGTAACCATCCTACAAGGAGTGTCCTTTGACAACCTATTTATCTCTCTCAATACCCACACGACAGTCTCAGAGACCATCCATCAGCCCTGAGGAAGTCACTTTAGGAGCAGGTCGTCTCAGAGACCATCCATCAGCCCGGAGTTTTGGGGTCGTCTCAGAGACCATCCATCACCCTGAAGTCACTTTAGCAGCAGGTCGTCTCAGAGACCATCCATCAGCCCTGAGGAAGTCACTTTAGCAGCAGGTACTCTCAAGAGACCATCCATCACCCCTGAGGAAGTCACTTTAGCAGTAGGTAGTCACAGAGACGATTTGTGAAAAAGCAATCTTTAACCCGCAGTTCTTAACACTAGAGAGCACAGCTCGGGGCAGTCTGGCACATGTCATTTACATGCATAAGATCCTTCAAGATGTCTCAGACTTACCGTTTGCTCGAGCACAGCGCGTAAGACGTCAGGGGGAACTGATTTTACCAGTGAACAACTCAAGAGACGCTGACTGACCTGTTGTTTACATGTGAGAGGCACTAGACCTCTTAATTCCTGACACTTAAATGTATAATTTACCAGAGTCCCTGAAGGAGAAGCGTCAAGAGGGGTCCGGTGTGTATTACATTGAAGGGCCCTAAGGTTCAGGAGGCGGTCTGTGACTTGTCACCTATATGTAAAAAAATATCGGACAGGTCTCTATCTGTTGTTTTTCCCGTCTGTCTCCTTGTTCAGTCTCCTGGGTGTGTCTCCTGGGTGTGTCTCCTGGGTCAGTCTCCTGGGTGTGTCTCCTGGGTCAGTCTCCTGGGTGTGTCTCCTGGGTGTGCTTCTGGGTCAGTGTCCTGGGTGTGTCTCCTGGGTCAGTCTCCTGGGTGTGTCTCCTGGGTGTGTCTCCTTGGTCTGTCTCCTGGATGTGTCTCCTGGGTGTGTCTCCTGGGTGTGTCTCCTGGGTGTGTCTCCTGGGTGTGTCTCCTTGAACTGTCTCCTGGATGTGTCTCCTGGGTGTGTCTCCTTGGTTGTCTCCTGGGTGTGTCTCCTGTGTGTGTCTCCTGGGTGTGTCTCCTGAGTGTGTCTCCTGGGTGTGTCTCCTGGGTCTGTCTCCTGGGTCTGTTTCCTGGGTGCTGTCTCCTGGGTGTGTCTCCTGGGTCTGTCCCTGGGTTGTCTCCTGGGTCTGTCTCCTGGTGTGTCTCCTGGTGTTCGTGTTTCCTGGGTGTGTCTCCTGGGTGTGTCTCCTGGGTGTGTTTCCTGGGTGTATCTGGTGTTCCTGGGTCTGTCTCCTGGGTTGTCTCCTGGGTGTGTCTCCTGGGTCTGTCACCTAGCTGCCTTTCTGCCTTTTTCTCTTTATTTTTCTTTACGTACACTGTTTTAATCTTCGTTTTTATTGCCTCTCTTTCCGTATCCTTATTTCTTCCCCCGTGACTTTCCAATCATATACTCTTTTCCTTCTCTTCTCTCCTGTCTTTCTCTCTCTCTCCTCTTTCCCTTTGCATCATCCTGCTCTTCTTTCTCTTCCCCTTCCCTCATCTACCTTCCTTTTTCTTCATCTCCCCTCCTCAACCACTCTTTTCTTCCTCTACCTCCCCTCCTCCACCCCACCTCTTCTTCTACCTCTTCCCTCCTCCTTCCACCCTCCACTTCTTCTTCTTACCTTTCCCCCTCTCCTCCTCACCCCCCACCTCTCTTCTACCTCCCTCCTCCACCCCTCCTTTCTTACCTCTCCCTCCTCCCTCACCCTCTCCTCTTTCTACTCTCCTCCCTCTCCCTCTCCCTCCACCTCTCTTCTTCTACCTCCTTCCTCCCTTCACCCCCCACCTCTTCTTCTACCTCCCCTCCCATCACCCCTCTCTTCCCTACCTCCTCCACCACCTCATCTTACCATCTTTTTGTTGCAGCTTCCATTAGCATTGTTGAGTTATTACTTTGAGTTAATTACTTTGCTATGGTAATTCCTGCCTGGACTTGATTGTCTTACGGCGTGAGCGAGTGAGTTGGATTATGTAGGTTTTTGTGCCTCTCTCTCTCTCTCTCTTACTCTCTCTCTCTCTCTCTCTCTCTCTCTCTCTCTCTCTCTCTCTCTCTTACTCAGTTCTTTATTACAGGTAAGGGTTTTTCCTACGCTTTATTTACAAGCTCACAGCTAGCATTTTCCCTACCTCAGCTCCTTTGAAAGCCTTTTTACTGCTATGAGACATAAATAGGGAGTAGGATGAAGTTGGAGCCATCTGTGGGCCAGCGATTTCATTCATTCTAGGAATGAATGATCTCAGATGAAATGATGTTCTTGGGAAGGGTACAGCCAGAGTGTAGTTGCTGTTGGCTGCCCGTCTTGTGGTACTGAAGGTGTCTTTGCGCATAACAGTAGGCTACTCATATCTCTACGGTGTTGAAGACTCTGTTGAATGACATATTTGCTGACTTCTCTCTCTCTCTCTCTCTCTCTCTCTCTCTCTCTCTCTCTCTCTTTTCACACAGGTTTTTGACAAGGTTAGGTTAAGAATTACTAACTTTATTGACATGCTATTGACAAGTTAAGGATTCCTAACTTTATTGACAAGCTAAAGCTGTTACCTACATCAGCTCATTTTGAAAGCATTTTTATTGTTATTAGAAACAAGTAGAACAGATGAAGTTGGAGCCATCTGTGGGCCAGCATTTTCATTTGATCAATTACTTTATCTCGTTGACATCATTATGATGTACGAATGTGTTCCAGACTCGAGTCATCCTGGGGATAAATGATCTCAGATGAAGTGATGTTCTGGAGAAGGTTACAGCCAGAGTGAAGTTGCTGCTTCCTGCCCGTCTTGTGGTATAGAAGCTTGCTTCTCGCTGTCCTCGAAGTGAAGCCAAGTGTGGTACTTTGACAATGTTGGCCTTGTACATAACAGTAAGGTCGCCCACATTTCTTCCTGTGTTGAAGGCTCTGCTGAAATGAAAGATCTATCCAGGATGGTCCAGGCGAGAGATGAGACGTCTTGCTCTGTTCTCTACACTGTCAAGCAGTCGCAGATGAGATGGGGGACAGGGAAAGACCAAGGTGAGCATACTTGTATGTGCCTTCATACAGAATCTTGCAACCCCTACTGTAAACAGATGCGAGATACGTCGAAGTGCTGTAAGCTTCCTGGCTGCCTTGTTTGCAAGATTTACAACGTGGTTCTTCATGGTCAGTTTGGTCTCTCTCTCTCTCTCTCTCTCTCTCTCTCTCTCTCTCTCTCTCTCTCTCTCTCTCTCTCTCTCTCTCTCTCTCTCTCTCTCTCTCTCTCTCTCTCGTCTTGTTTTCCCGTGGTATGCAAATGAGACAGGTCTGATGAGTCTGCCCAGTTCGTTGCCGCTATTAAGGTCCTTCTTCCCCTCTCTACCTCTTCATGTTTTCCATGCACTTTCTTCTTTCCATTCGATCTCACTCCCCTTTCCTCCCTTTTCCCTTTCACTTTTCCTATTTTCTCTACACCAACACTCCCCTTTCATTCTTTTGTTGGTGTTCTTCTCTTTCTTGGAACTCTGGTAATGTGAGTGAGCAGGGGAATTAGTGGTGATAAAGCAGAGTAGGAAGAGGATTAAGAAGAAGAAAAAGAGGAGGAAGAGGGGGAGGAAGAAGAGGAAGAGGAAGAAGAAGAGGAGGAGGAGGAAGAAGATGAAGAAGAAGAAGAAGAGGAGGAGGAGGAGGAAGAGGAGGATGTAGTCCACACCATGTCAAACACATGAACCTCGAAAAGTTCCAATAATTTGCCACCGGAGCTGAGAGTAACGAGGTGTGAAGGACGAGGGGAGACATGATCACGACATACAGAGTTGTCATGAATATATTTCAGAACAATAATGAAACCAGTACATAATAACTCAAGGCATGATTCGCCTCCTTAAATATTTCCACTAATGGAATATTAAGCATAATTATAATAACATGTCGAGAATAAGAGGTTAATTCTAAATATTTAACATTTACCATATATCATCGTGAAGAAGGTTTAGACGAAAATAAAGTAATTTGAAATGAGAGAGCGGAGACATGATAATGACATACAAAATACACAAAGAGGGATTGATGGGATGGACAGGGACAGTCTGTTTTTGAAGTGGAAAAGAGGAATACGAGGGCAAAGCTGCACGATAAATACGAACGAACGACATCATAATAAACACTTGTGTTGCTGATACCGCTGCATGACGTCATAATAAATACTTGTGTTACAGGTACCGCTGCGTGACGTCATAATCAACTCTTGTGTTGCAGGTACCACTGCATGACGTCATAATAAATACTTGTGTTGCAGGTACCGCCACGTGACGTCATAATCAACACTTGTGTTGCAGGTACGTGAAGGGGCAGTACGTGTCGGCGCACGGGGAGGTGATCAGCCACGTGAACATCTCTACGGTGCACGTGACAGACGGGGGAACGTACGCGTGCACGGCGGAGAACAGTGCCGGCAGCGTGGTGCACTCAGCACGTCTTAACGTGTACGGCCCCCCGCACGTGCGTCCCATGGGGCAGGTGTCTGCTGTAGCGGGGGAGACCTTCCTCGTTACGTGCCCCGTATCCGGCTACCCCGTGCACAAGATCACCTGGAGGAAAGGTACGTTACCCTATCCCGTGCACAAGATCACCTGGAGGAAAGGTACGTTACCCTACCCCGTGCACAAGATCATCTGGAGAAAGGTAAAGTCACTACCGTGCACAAGATCACCTGGAGGAAGGACGTCCTACCTGCAAAGATACCTGGAGGAAAGGTACGTCTGTTAAAGATCACCTGGAGGTAAGGTACGTCTGTTAAAGATCACCCGGAGGTAAGGTATGTCTGTTAAAGATCACCTGGAGGTAAGGTATGTCTGTTAAAGATCACCTGGAGGTAAGATACGTCTGTTAAAGATCACCCGGAGGTAAGGTACGTCTGTTAAAGATCACCCGGAGGTAAGGAACGTCTATTAAATATAACTTGGAGGCAAAGTACGTCTGTTAAAGATCACCTGGAGGTAAGATACGTCTGTTAAAGATCACCTGGAGGTAAGATATGTCTGTTAAAGATCACCTGGAGGTAAGGTACGTTTGTTAAAGATACCCGGAGGTAAAAACGTCTGTTAAAGATCACTTTTAGGTAAGGAACGTCTGTTAAAGATCACTTGGAGGTAAGGTACGTTTGTTAAAAATCACCTGGAGGTAAGTTACGTCTGTTAAAGATCACCTGGAGGTAAGGAACGCTTGTTAAAGATCACCTGGAGGTAAGGAACGTCTGTTAAAGATCACCTGGATGTAAGGAACGTCTGTTAATGATCCCCTGGAGGAACGGAACTTCTATTAAAGATCACCTGAAGATAAGGAACGTTTGTTAAAGATCACCTGGAGGTACGGAACGTTTGTTAAAGATCACCTGGAGGTAAGGAACGTCTGTTAAAATCACCTGGAGGTAAGGAACGTCTGTTAAAGATCACCTGGAGGTAAGAAACGTCTATTAAATATCACCTGGAGGTAAGGAACGTCTGTTAAAGATTACCTGGAGGTAAGGAACGTCTGTTAAAGATCACCGGGAGATAAGGAACGTCTGTTAAAAATCCCCTGGAGGTAAGGAAAGTCTGTTAAAGATCACCTGGAGGTAAGGAACGTCTGTTAAAGATCACCTGGAGGTAAGGAACGTCTGTTAAAGATCACTTGGAGGTAAGGAACGTCTGTTAAAGATCACTTGAAGGTAAGGAACGTCTGTTAAAGATCACCTGGAGGTAAGGAACGTCTATTAAAGATCACTGAGGTAGGAACGCGTTAAAGATCACTTGAGGTAAGGAACGTCTATTAAAGATCACCTGGAGGTAAGGAACGTCTATTAAAGATCACTTGGAGGTAAGGAACGTCTGTTAAAGATCACCTGGAGGTAAGGAAAGTCTGTTAAAGATCACCTGGAGGTAAGGAACGTCTGTTAAAGATCACCTGGAGGTAAGGAACGTCTGTTAAAGATCACTTGGAGGTAAGGAACGTCTATTAAAGATCACCTGGAGGTAAGGAACGTCTGTTAAAGATCACTTGGAGGTAAGGAACGTCTATTAAAGATCACTTGGAGGTAAGGAACGTCTATTAAAGATCACTTGGAGGTAAGGAACGTCTATTAAAGATCACTTGGAGGTAAGGAACGTCTATTAAAGATCACTTGGAGGTAAGGAACGTCTTGAGGTGCTTAAAGGTAAGTTCCTTCCCAACTCAGGCTTGGGACGAGATAAGAGAAATGAGAGAAAGTTACTGTGTGGAATGGAGAGGAGTGAAGGAAGATTGATGGAGGAGGAGGAGGAGGATGGAGGAAGGAGAGTGGAGAGGGAATGAAGGAAGATTGAGAAGGAAGAAAGGTAGAGAGGGAAGGAAGGAACATTGAAAGGGAAGGAAGGAAGGTAGGTAGGTTGTGAGAGAAGGAAGACGGAGAGGGAAGAAAGGTGGAGAGGGAAGGAAGATGGAGAGGGAAGGAAGGTGGAGAAAGAAGGACAGTGAAGAGGTAAGGAAGGCGGATAGGGAAGAATATAACTTTGATAGGAGGAAGGAGAGTTCACTGAAAAGGAAGGGCGAGGGAAGGAGGAAAGGTGGAAAGGAAAGAGGGAGGGAAGGAGGAGAGTAGGAGGGAGGGAAGGAAGAGAGGAAAGGAGGGAGGGAAGGAGGAGAGACAAGGATGAATATTAAAATGGTATACAATACCGACAGGTTGGTAAGTAAGACATAAACAACAGTTAGGCAACTTTATTTTGAAACGTTTCGCCCACACAATAGGCTTCTTCAGTCGAGTGCAGGAGAGGTGGTCAGTCCCTCAGCCTGGAGAAGAATTTAGTTTCAGACTATGTAGCAGAAGTCTTCTCCAGGCTGAGGGACTGACCACCTCAAACCTACGTCTTCAAGGGTGATGGACTGATGACATCGTCTTCACATCACTACTGTTCCTGCCTACTTTCTGTACTCGACTGAAGAAGCCTACTGTGTAGGAGAAACGTTTCAGAATAAAGGTACCTAAATGTTGTTTATGTCTTACTTACAACAGACAAGGATGGGAGGAGGGGGAGGGAAGAGTGAGAGAGGGAAGAAGGGAGAGGGATGAGGGAAAGGAAGGAAGGAAAGGAGGGAGGGAAACAGAGAGATGGAAGGGGGAAGAGAGGAGGGAGGGAGGGAGGGAGGAAGGATGGAAGCAGAGAGAGAGAGGAGGGAGATACCAGAGAGGGGAAGGGAGGGAGGGAAACAGAGAGAGGGAATCAGAGAGGGGAAGGGAGGGAGGGAAACCGAGAGAGGGAGGGAAACAGAGAGAGAGAGGAGAGAAGCAGAGAGGAGGAGGGGAAACCCAGAGAGGAGGGAACAGAGAGAGGGAAAGGGAGGGAGGGGAATCAGAGAGGGGAAGGGAGGAGGGAAACCAGAGAGGGAGGGAAAGAGAGAGGAGGAGGAGAGGACAGAGAGGGGGGGAGGGAAACAGAGAGGGAATCGGAGAGGGGAAGGAGGAGGGAAAAGAGAGGGAGGGAGAGAGAGAGAATAGAGAGATGGAGGGAGGGAGGGAGGGAGAGAGATGGAGGGAGGGAGGGAGGGAGAGAGATGGAGGGGGAGGGAGAGAGAGAGGGAGGGAGGAGGGAGAGAGATGGAGGGAGGGAGGCACCACAACCATCACTCCAGCCTCCACACTCTCTTAGTAGAGAAGTGCTCAACCTTGCCTTGTCTTGTGTTGACACCTTCCCAAGGGATTACAACAGTCAAGGGGATTTCTGGCATATTCCTCCCTTCCCTCCCCAACCACTGCCTTTTAAGGGATTACTCATAAGGGATTACTCCTGACGCAGGAGAGCTTCATCAACCTCCCTTAATACCTCACTAATGACAGCACAGTAAAAAAATAGAGAGAAAATTTAAATATTCCACGCAGAACATAAAACGTCAAGAAGAACGTGAATTTAAAAATGATTTTAATACTCTTGTATCTCAGCCTTGTAAACAAGTGCTACCTGTCGCCATTATTTTGTAATTTAGAGAGAATTATTAGCATGACAAGAACAATGGATTTACTCTGTGGGTAGTGCATTCACTGTCTCACCAAAGACACCTTCCTTCCGCTATGTAAATTTTGTCTCTTTTAAAGTTTTATGTATCAACGTTTGCCTATGTAAATGTCTAACTGCGTAAATGTTTGTCTGCGTAAATATTTGCCTATGTAAATGTCTTTATGTGTAAATATTTTCCTGCGCAAAAGTTTGCCTGTGTAAATGCTTGCCTGTGTAAATGCTTTCCTGTGTAAATGTTTGCCTGTGTAAATGCTTTCCTGTGTAAATGTTTGCTTGTGTAAATGCTTGCCTGTGTAAATACTTGTCTGTGTAAATGCTTTCCTGTGTAAATGCTTGCCTGTGTAAATGTTTGCTTGTGTAAATGCTTGCCTGTGTAAATGCTTGCCTGTGTAAATGTTTGCCTGTGTAATTGCTTGCCTGTGTAAATGTTTGCTTTTGTAAATAATTCCCTGAGTAAATGTTTGCCTGTGTAAATGCTTGTATGTGTAAATGCTTGCTTGTGTAAATGCTTGCTTGTGTAAATGTTTGCCAGTGTAAATATTTGCCTGTGTAAATATTTGTTTATGCAAACGTTTGACTGCGGAAATGTGTAAATGTTTGCCTGTGTAAATGCTTGCTTGTGTAAATGCTTGCTTGTTTAAATGTTTGCCTGTGTAAATATTTGTTTTTGCAAACGTTTGACTGCGTAATGGCTTATCTGTGTAAACGTTTATCGGTGAAAACGTTTCAGTTTGTGAACATTTGACTCTGTAAGTGTTTACCTGTGTTAACATTTGCCTGTCAAATTATTATTGTTATATTCACGAGGAAGCGGTAAATTCGTATGGCTCATACACAGCAATTTCGTAAAATCTTGCTCATGTAAACGGTCTCTATGTAAAAATTATGGGTAAATGCATGTTCCTGTGTCCCATCCACATTATTACCATCGATATATTCAAGGGAAAGTGCTAAACCCATGAGGATCATACAGCATCTGGGGGAATGGAAGATAGGTTATTAGGTAAGGTTTGTCTTGGTCGCATGATGACCCACAGCTGGAGCTTTTGGTCATCTGACCGAGACCTTCCACTGGGAGATAATCAGATCAGATGTGATGGGAAAGACTTGGCCACCTGTGTCAAGGATTACTTGAAGTTTGCCAGTTGAAGCAAATGAGTGTCTCACTTATATGATGTTCAGTGACAGTCATTTGAATATAATTACTCTAGCAATTACTTTTCTAATTACTCTGCCGACGCTCTTGGTATGTTATCAACATCTGAAATTTTCACGTAGCTTTTCACTTTCTTCCATTTGCATTACGTACAGCTATTGGCCTTTAACTCCCATCATTAATCCATGTGATCCGTTTAATCTTGCGGAATGTTGCTCTCCCATCAATCTCCAAACCTCTTGATATTGGGGTTAAACTCCAGTAACCATTTATTCGACATATGCTAAAGTCTCTCCAAGTCTTTCTTCAGCCTTCCTTCATGTCCCGTTTGTATTCTTACATTTTTTTACATTATTGTGTGTGTGTGAGCTAGCTTTATCCACTTTACCCACATGTTGCTGGTGTTACAGATGGGGTGAGGTTGCCCACAACGCACCGTCAAAGGGTCCACGCCAACGGTACACTGGTGGTGGAGCAGGTGACTCGAGGTACTGACGACGGTCAGTACTCTTGCACCGCCTCCACTAGACAAGGTCTCTCCGACACCCAGCACCTCACCGTCCGTGTCATGGGTAGGTCATGGGGAAGGGGAAGTACTGGGGATCTGTCTTCAGAGGCACCCAGCAGCTCACCGTCGTGTCATGGGTAGGTTATGGGGAAAAGTGCTGGTGGTTTGTCTTCAGAAGGCACCCAGAACCTCACAGTTCTTGTTATGGGTAGGTTAACATTAGAAGTGGAAGTAGATGCAATTTCATTAATAGTAGAAGTAATATTTGTACTAGTAGTGGCAATAATTGCAGTAGTACTACTAGTAGTAGTAGTAGTAGTGGTAGTAATAGTAGTTGTAGCAGTAAGGACAACTATTTATATTAATACTACCAGTAGTGGTAGAAGATGCGACTTCGATAGTATTAGTAGTGGACGCAACTATATCGATAGTTGCTGTAGTGGAAGAGGCAACGACACTATTAGTGAGCAGAAAATATTATATTTTATGAGTTTTAATATATGAATTTTTATGTAAGTAGTTGGAGAGAGTAAATATTTTTGCATCATGGAGACGTATCTGACCCCATCATACTTTGTGTCAAGGAATAAAAATATATAATTAAACAATTAATTGGAAATAATAATTAGGATTAACATTGAACAAAATAGCGTCCTTTGCATAAAATTCGATTAACCAATCAGAGATCAAGATCACAAAGACACCAATGGTGTCTCAGGACTCACATTTTACACTCGTTTCAAAGATATTAATAATAAACGCAACAAAGGCTAGAATTAGAGAAACTAAACAGTTTAATAACGCTAAAGAATTGTAGTGAATAAATCCAATATAGAAAGCAATGAATTGTAAAAAGGAATAGAAAGATACTCGTTTACTGAAAACAGACGAGTATCTCTCTCTCTCTCTCGTCTAGAAAGTACAAAGTAGAGAAGGAAGTGCGCGATCGTGATCCCCTCATTATCGTTCAAATACATGATTATCCAGTCTTGATTGGACATTCAGCTGGTTGGAGCAGATTGCCAGTGCCTCTGACAGTATCTAGAAGATTTGGAATCAATTACCTGCAAATCACGAAGCTTCACAGTCACGCTCACGAGATGCGTCAGGTAAAGTAGATGGACTTTTACTGTGAGACTTATACCGAAGAGAGGCGTTACGAAGAACCATTACTAAGATATTTGGAATATAAAGATATTCCACCCGCCCCTTTCTTTTTATATAATCAATATAGTTAGTTGGAATTTATTGTTAGTGTAGTAACATCACCGGAAATGTTGGCGTATAAGGGAATTCGGTGAAGGAGAGGCCTTCATGTGCCTGAGCCAGGAGGTTGAAGGAAGGACGCAGTGTTACCGTGGGCCAGCGCTCTCGAATCTGGCAGACCATCACCAGATAAGTGAAAATTTAACAGTGTCCTAGATAATAAGTTTTTAAGTGCATTTACTCGGTTATTTGTAAGGCACACTTGTCAGCAAGCAACTTCCTCTAGTAGTATTACTGGTGGCAGTAGTGCCACTAGTGACTGCAGAGACACCTGCTGACATATTAACTCGCTAGATTGCTGTTATCGCCCCTTGAGCTACATTATATCGCCTCTGGTTACTCCCAATGATATAATATTTAACATTTCTTCAAGTGTATTATATAACACCATTACTGTTACTCTTACACACACACACACACACACACACACACACACACACACATGTTAGGAAGTATTTCTTCAGTCACAGAGTTGTCAGGAAGTGGAATAGTCTGGGAAGTGATGTAGTGGAGGCAGGATCCATACATAGCTTTAAGGAGAGGTATGATAAAGCTCATGGAGCGGGTAGAGTGACCGAATAGCGGCCAGTGAAAAGGCGGGGGTCAGGAACTGTGAATCGACCCCTGCAACCACAACTAGGTTAGTACAACTAGGTGAGTACACGCACACACACACGACACACACACAAACACACACATACACACAAACACACACATACACACAAACACACACACACACAAACAAACACACACACACACACACACACATAAATATATATATATATATATATATATATATATATATATATATATATATATATATATATATATATATATATATATATATATATATATATATATATATATTAAATTTATTTTTCTTGTTACATTGAAAATAATCTCTTAAAACACGTCGTTTATGAAATGTAACTGGTCATTAATATATTCAACACGTTAATGGTTCAAACAAAGATACTTAAATATTGTTATTATTATTATTATTAATTATTATTATTATTATTGTACAACTACTGGGCGATGGGAGACAATCAAACTTGCTCCAAAGAAGGAGACAAGCTTTTATTGGACGAAATTAGATGTGCGAGCTTCATTAAACTAGAGCAATAAAGTTTGTCCAATAAAGACTCAACGTAAGTATCTGTTTTACGCCATTGGCTGACACAGTGTTCGTCATTCCAGTAAATTTGTTGAACCTTTTCTATTAACCATTTAATGCATCTTTTTTTTTTTGGGTCAACATAATTTCGTGCCTCCTCTGGTGAACTTATGTGTTGGAGTAGAGAATAAACTAATGAACTGTGAAACTATTATAGGAAGTGTGATTGCTGAGTTGATAGACATATAGTAAAATGGATGAGAGATTGATCGTGGAAGGAAAGATAGATATGTGAGCAGGTAGATAGTTAGTTATGTAATTAGGCAGAGTGTTAGTTAGGCTGGCAAGAGGTGAGATTGACAGATTGATAAATGAGTAGTGACAAATAAATAGACAGGTAGGTAAGTAGACAGATTGCTCCGGGAAGTGAAAATTTAGAAGATGATACATGGATTAAAAGAAAATAAAGAGGAAAACACAGTCAGTTAAATGATGAGTATGACACCTGTGCAGTATCAGGCATTTCACATGTGTCTCATTCATCAACCTGTCTGTACTGCATACCATTTATAACAGTTAGTCAGTTCACATGTCTTTTAAGTAGCTACCTGGCCTTGGGCTCTTGTCTTCAGGGCCACTAGAAGACAGAAGACCTACCAGGCGTCTGGGTTTCTTTTCTGGAAAGGCCAAAATAATTCAAGAGCCGTAAGAGACCTACCTAGACAGAGATCCTTGTCTTGAAGAGCAATAAGGAAACAGGAGTCCTATCTGTCATAGGGATCCTTGATTTGATTATAACTAGGATACAGGAAGCCTAAATGAATTTAGAGGCTTTGGCTTGAGAGGCACTATGAAATAGAAGTTTAGTTGGCACGGGGTTCTTGGTTTAAGGTCAGTAGGTGGCAGGAAGCCTATCTGACCCCAAGGTGCAGGTGTGGTTGGAGGACCATTATTAAGATGCAAAAAGGGTATGCAGAGAGGCAGTGAGCAGTTAAAGGTTAGGGAGTCAGGAGAGGCACTGAGCAGATAAAAAGAGGTATTCTGCAAGTAACACCTAGTGGTAATCAGGTAAAAAGGTAGAATGCATCCATGAGCAGGTAAAACATCAACCAGGTAGAGAGGCAGGTAGACGGCAGCAGCAGCAGCAGTCAGGCACAGTATTAACAGGTCGAGGCACTAATGGCAGACGTATTACAGTGGCTCCGGCAGTTCTGCCTTTCATCTTTGAGGAGAAGCTGCAGGCGGGAGAACGGGCGGGGGCGGCATGCATCGTGAGTAAGGGCGACCCACCCATCACCTTCATCTGGGAGAAGGATGGCCGCCCAGTCCAGGAGATGAGCGGAGTCTCCGTATCGGTCGTGGGTCCTTTTTCCAATGCCCTTATAATCAACAGCCTCACGGCCCACCACACCGGAGAGTACACCTGCCGCGCCTCCAACCACTGGGCCGAGGCCTCTTACTCCGCCGCCCTCGCCGTCAATGGTACGCCCACGGCCACCCACGGCCGCCCACACCACGCAGCTGAACCTTGGACGTCACCACCACCTCCCACATAAACCAACGCTTCTTCTCTCCACTTTTTTCCAGAATCAATTTGACGTGTCTGTGATGGTTCATGTGTCGCAGAAATAACCTGGACGAGGCTTCAACCACTTACCGCGACTGTTCTTCCTCTTACTCTGGTTTCCTCTTCCCTCAACATCAGCTTATTGCTGCTTCTTCCTTCAACATCAGCTTATTGCTGCCTCTTCGACCCTTAGCTTCTGACAACCTCTTCAGCCCTCAATTTATTGCTCACTCTTTCTACAACCCTCAGTTTATTGCTGCCTCCTCCTGCAACCCTGCAACTGATTATTACTGGTTTTTCCTGCAACCCTCAGCATATTGGTTATTCTGTAAATAAAAGATATAAGGCAGAGAATCTCATTTATAAGCAAAAAAGGCGATTTATATATATATATATATATATATATATATATATATATAATATGGTACAAAAGATTTAAGAGATACATTGTTGATATAAAGATGGCATATACAGTACACGAGGTGTGAGAGATACATGTCTAGTACATATTATTACATGTTTGTCACTGATTATAATGCGAAAATCTCATCCCGCTCTTCAGAGCTGGGGCGCGTGCCCAAAATACAGCATGCATTGCCCCTCTGAACAGCAGCTCTGAGTCGCTGGAACAGAAAACTAGCTGCCCTGGGATCCCTAGTTACCCTGTTGAGTCTTTTGCCAAGCTCCTTGAGGAACTTAGATGCACTCTTTCCCCTATGGGAACAAACATATAATGATTGGCAAGTTCTCCATATTTTTTCGACTTTTGGGACTCCCTGAAGCTGGCAGCTGCCCCTTCTTCCTCCCTGGTGTATTGGAGATAGGTATCAGCCAAGGTAGATGCACATATATAGTCCCACACCACCTGCTTGCCGTCTGTCCAGGCTTGAAGGGTGATACCATCTGGACGTTTTTGGCTGCCATCAGATCTGCATAGTTGGGGTGGCTTCCTTACTGCTGGGCATCCGGCTGTGGTGAGGCTCCTCTTGATAATGTTATTAACCTCTTCATGTCTTGCAATCTTTCCCTCGGATTTACGACACACAAGACCATGGTACCCGAATCGGTCTGCTGCTTCACTGCCACAAATACACCTGTGTTCGGCGAGAATAGGGGCGGCAAGTCGAAGGGCAACAGCAATGCGGATGGTCTGTGGGTCGAGGCGTGTGCCAAGGCTGGAGTTGGGAACAGCCAACAGAAAGTCCCCTGCATGAGGAGCACTCACTGCCAGGAGGTGGGCTCTATCCTTCCCTGACACACTCTGAAGCATTGCTGAGGCTATATTCTCTACTATTGGGCCATCCCAGTGCGACTGTTTGTAGTTGTTGGGGGGAGCAGGCCTGGTGGATTCCAATCTTGTCCCTAAGATGTTCAGGGAGAATTGCTGTTACAAGCCCTCTGGATGCAATGAATGAAGACAGGAAAGCAGGTAGAGCAATCTGAGATGACTTGCGGACACCAATGCCTCCTAGTCTGACTGGGAGTGTAGCTTGGTCCCACTGCCCATCTTCTAGAGTAAGGTTAAGTACTTTAGTAAAGATCTGCCTCAGGATACTGTCATATTCGTGCAGTATAGGGTTATCATATGAAGGAGCACATCTTAGGATATACGTATATATATATATATATATATATATATATATATATATATATATATATATATATATATATATATATATAGTTATATATATATATATATATATATATATATATATATATATATATATATATATATATATATATATATATGTTAGGAGTGACTGAGAGCAAACTAATGAAGCTTAAGCTTCAGGGCCCCTAACCCAGGAGGGGCCCCAAAAGCGACTTTAGTTCACATTGCTTAAAAATTTTGGGTCTACCGGACGATAAGTTTTTTTGAAATGATAATATTAATAATATAGTGCAATTCAATACAAAATAATAGTTAAAATATAAATTAAAAGGTTATTAAAGCATCACGTAGGCTAGCCGTAGCTGCTAGCGAAGGTGACTCATAAACAATTGAAGCTTCAGGGCCCCTAAAATATAGGTCCGCCAGTGACTGCGAGACATACTTCCCTCGCCATCCCAGCTTCACCTGGTGTAGGCAAGCATGAATGAATCGTCCAGAGAAAAACATCAAGACTAAGGGGAAATGTAAAACCAAGGACAGGTAAAAAAATCATTCTTTTTTACTAAGAATGTCTTTTTACAATGCAACTCCATAAACCCGAGAATGTGAAAAATATTCTGCAAGTTTGTCCAAATAATCAAATCTCCGTTAACGGCGCCAACTGCGGCCGAAACTGGCGTCAGGTTAGGAAGGAAACCACACTCGTGGATAGACGCCAACGTGGGTTGGAATCCTACTGGCTCCGATATGTTTTTGTATGTACTTTCGCTTGTTTCTGCGAGGTGCATTGAGTATACACACACAACCCGCACATATAAAAAGAGAGGAGCTTACGACGATTTGTAAATGGTCCAAGTCGGGCCGAAACGTCGTCGTAAGCTCCTCTCTTTTTATATGTGCGGGTTGTGTGTGTATTGTTCCAGTCACGGTATTGTGCCTTTTTTGTTATTTATGCATTGAGTATAGTATCGGTGGTGAAGCTAGAACATACAGGAGGAGAATGAAGTAGTTAGAGGCCATGTTTGAGGCTCACTGGTGTACCTGGGGCCAGCAAGAAATACGACTTTCAGTCAGGCAGGCTACTTATTATGAAGTATCTGTAACTGAGTTGTTTAAGTCGTTACGTTGGGAGCTCACCCATACTCGTGGACTGTGTCCAGCGTGGGTTCGAATCCAGCTGGCTGCGATATATATATGCACTCTTGCGGTTTTTTTTTTTTAAACCTGAAAGAAACGTCAGTTTACACTTTACAACAGATTCTCTACCCTACAGTTTTTCTTTACATTATAATTGCACTTGATACAAATGAGCGAGCTTTCTGTTCCCACAACCTGATGTCCCTCTTTCTGTGAAGTATTCTATTTCTCTCCTTCCTCCTCTACTCTACTACCCGTCGATTCTTAAAGCTGTGAAGTGTTTGACCCCACACTGAGGTACTGTCTCCCAGGGTCACCCAAATACTACTTCAACGGGTTCTTTGCCAACCATATATATTTACAGGTTATTCTCCTTACACGTTGCTGTGTGTGAGTGTTGTGTGTGTGTGTTGCAGTGCCGCCTCGCCTGGCACCCCTCAACTTCCCGGTGGGCACCCGTGCAGGCATGCAGGCGAGAGCCACTTGTCTGGTGCAGGAGGGGGACCGGCCCCTCACACATTCCTGGCAGAAGGACGGACACCCCCTCGATCCTCGCCTGAACGTCCGTACCTCCCAACTGGACACCTTCACCTCCATCCTTGTGATCGACAGAGCCACCGCCGCCCACACCGGCAACTACACCTGTGCCGCCACCAACGCCGCCCGCACCATCACCACCACCGCCCGCCTGACCGTCAGCGGTAGGCCGCCCACGGTCTCATGCCCACTGTGGCATGACTCTGACATACTGAGAGAGAGAGACAGAGAGACATAGACAGAGAGACAGAGAGAGAGAGAGAGAGAGAGAGAGAGAGAGAGAGAGAGAGAGAGAAAGAGAGAGAGAGAGAGAGAGAGAGAATGAATGGAAGAAAGAGGTCAACATAGGCCAGGTATGACACATTTTTGCAGCGTGTCGACGGTGCAGGAGCACAGTACAACCACCTGCACGGACGCAGACTTTCCCACGTCTCCTCAACTCAAATGACTGGACAACAACTTGTGATGGTGAGGCGACAAGTGGTGCTGCAACTTACATCATTCACTAATTTGCAGAGACCATCAGTCTGAAGCTCTCCAGCAGAGCTTAAGTTCACATTAAGCTTGTGGAGGCCACCGCCCCTCCGGCACCACTCACCGTCCATCAAGCACCACTCACCGTCCCCTCGACTCAACATTCTGACACAGACTAAGGAAAATTGATGAAGGTACGAGACTTATCCTGATGACGACTATTCCATGAGGACGAGGCGGGGCTGCTCATGTTGTTCCTTGTCTATAGTACTTTTAACTGCACACTTCCCACTCGCTTCGACGTAGCACACCTACAGGTGAATGACTGGGCACGTTTGCAACAAAAATAAAAACATATATTCTTAACAGATTTACCAAGAACTGAAGATTTTTTAATATATATATATATATATGTAAAGTGTGATGAGTAAAAATGGCGAAGGAAAAACAGGCCAATATATCAGAATGTGTGATCTTTCTTAACCAACATAAGAATGGAGGAACACTGCAGTAGGCCTACTTGGCCTGGAATGTATGATGCAATTCATTTTTTTTATATCATGGTTTCATGTGAGATTATCAGTTCAGCTTTATCCCTTGAGGTGAGACATCGAAGCGGGTACTTCCTTCATCCTCTGCCATGATCATGGTGCTTCACTACTTCCTTCATCCTCATGCTGCAGTATTTTCATCAGCATAATATAAATAAGCTTTTTTTTCACCATCATGCTTCATAAGTGCTTCCTTCATCATCATTCTGGACAAGTTTCTTTTTTATCATGGTGTTAGTCATGCTGCAGACAAGAGCATTATGTTTATGCCATGAAGAGCCTCCTGACCTGTACATCACCTGCTCACTGCCCAGAAAACAAAACCAACCAATCATCGAATCTTCCAGTTCACTGGCAGGAGATTGGCCAGTCAGTGGGCGCCTCCTGAGCAGCTGGTTGATACCTGATTACTAAACGAGAGGCTCCAAAATAGTTGATCGCATGTCATTCAATCAGATATAAGGTGGTCAGCCATTCAGGGATTCTTTCCACAGTATTGGATGCTGGCTGGCCAATCAGAACATTTTTTTAAGCCATTGGTTGTTTGGTTGCCAATCAGCAGGAGGGTGGGGTTATGGAAGAGTTTTGTTTTCGTTCTTGTGAGAGACATGTCCCATTTGTTGTACACCTGGAGGGAAACACGACGCCTGGTGGTGAACTACAACGCTGTAGGAGACACAGACAGTGTGGGTCTGTGTGAAATAAAGACACTATGGACTTGCAGGAGACGTCTCTGCTACTTCTTGGACATAACATCTCCCAGCACACTCGCAAAGCACCCACCGATTCTACCCGTCCTCCTGCACCCACTTCAGACTCATGCACTGCCACTCTACATGCAGTCATCTTGGCATCAAACTGAACCATCTCCCCCAGCATCAAAAACCTCGCTCAACTGCCCCCCCCTACACCCGATCACCTTCACCAGGCAACTCGCACTGCCACCCCCCAACACTGGGGAACCAAATTCTGGCAGACTCATGCACTGCCACCCCTCTCATCAAACACTGGCAGACTCATGCACTGCCACCCCTCTCATCAAACACTGGCAGACTTTACTTAGTCACCTCTACAGTAGTTATCTGGATATCTTATTTGTTAATAAACTATCAATTTCTTTCTATTTTAATTAGAATTCCACTAATATCTTCATTACTAAAACACCACTGTTGCCACAGGTAAATTTTTACATTCTCTCTAGATAATAAGAATTAACTACGACTTGTATTTCAATATTAACCAATCTTATTAAAGTAGCAAGTTCTTTGTTAAATATAACTGTGAGTCATTATATTAATATAAAATGGTATTATGAAAAGTGAGGAACCACTTGGAAAAAAAGATTCCTCTATATTTTCGCCTTAATCAAAGAACATCTGCATTTGCTGATGAAGGTCTGACGAAGTCTTTTAGTCATGTCTATTAATTTCCTATATACCGTATTTTCCGGCATATAAGACGTCCCTTTTTTCCCCAAAAAAGTATTGGAAAAAACGTGCGTCTTATATGCCGGAAAATACGGTAAGTGATTCCTCAATTTAATTCATGCATATTACAAGTACTTTCACACTTCTCAGTGCGTCATCAGGAGCTGTACAATGTTGCAAGGGCAGCAACAGGAGAAAAAAAGGGGACGTTTTTTCAGAGTATGTTAGCTCGGTGGCACCAGCCTCTGACTGACTGAGGTAGAGAGGCCCAGTGGAATGGCAACCACACACCGGTCCCCCAAATCCCATCCCCATATGGGGTCGGGTGGAGTAGGCCCCAGTTTACAGATAGCATGAGGTAAAATAAGTAGGAGACAGTTAACAGTCAGCCCTAAGCTTCTAACCGTGATGTGATGTAAGAAGTTACATTACAATCGTGGATCATTTACATACAGAATGTAGCTAATGTGAACAACCTTTTAACTAATGAAATTGAAGGAATAAATCCCTCATTTTGTCAATCGGTAATACCTGATGTTCCAGAACTTTCTAGAATATTCAGGAAATACTCTCAAGAGTCAATTAATATGCCTGTGTGAATCCTCCTATTCAGGCTTTTCTTTCTTATAATAACTAGGCAATTCCTGAATTGTTCTTTTTAACGCCACTACTTTCATTATTATCCACTATTATTCTCTACTGTCATTATTATTATCATTTTATTATTACTAAGAACTTAATTCAGTAAACCACTAAACTAATTGCAATCACCATGTTGCAATCAACTATGTGTACCTTGTACCCCTGTATATAGACGGGTTAGGACCTCAATAGGTCACTCTGCCTTTTTTTTTGGCTGTCCTAGGATGATCGCACAGTGTACCCGACCTAAAATTTAGTGATACCATCCACCTAGTGACATCATCCAGAAACCTTACAGTGTTGCCGTAGTTAATAACTAGTAACAAATCGGTACTTATTGTGATGGAGTGACGTATACAGTTTGTGGTAATACACTAAACCTGTAGTTAGCAGCGGTCGCAATATACACAACGAAAATCAAATATTCCTCCAGTAATCTTCATCTTCAGAAGCCACGGCTGCTCCGACACGCAAGTTATACTTTTTGTATCACACTGAATACATATTAATCTGTTAAATACTTTTACAGTAGTCCTTTTCATGTGCTAGTCCAAAATCACCGACTGTATACGTCCAAAGTAAGTGATCCACTAATCTGGATTCGCCCGGATTCGTCCAAGAAATAAGTGAACCAACGACGGATTCAAACGGATTCGTTGTAAACAAGGTATCCTCTGACCGGATTCATAAGCTGACGGGGTTTTACACGCTCTCATCAAACACCCAAACAGTAACTACAACAAATAGATACAATACAAATAGACACATCTACTTTTAAGGTGTTTATTAGTAAAACATATACAGTGATCTACTAACCGAATTCGCCCGGATTCGTCAAGAAATAAGTGAACAAAGGACCGGCCTGCTTCCCCCATTCCTACTTCCTTACTACTGATGTTATATCACTCAGGTTGCAGTCTGTGATTGCAGCACACCCCTTAGAGCACCTGTAACCCTACGATACCTGTATGTAGTAGTTGCTGAGTGGGTTATATCGACGTTCGCGACGGACTTACATGATGTTATATATTATATCGACGTTCACGACGGGCGTACCATGATGTTCAGTTTGCAGACTCAGCCCTTTACTCAGCAACGTTTATATGGAATTCTATGAGACTAGACTACTTAAAGATAGTCTCCCAAATAATGCTAGGAGGTTCAGAAACGTAGATGATGTGCTTTGCCTTTGGCATAGACATCACAACATTGATAAATTCCTACCAAGACTCAATGGTCTGGTACCTTCTATTAAGTTCACAATAGAGCATGAAATAGATAACACTCTACCCTTCCTAGATGTTTTAATCCATAGGATAGACAGTTTACAGGAAGACCACCAATGTGTCGTCATACATTCATTATTATTCCAATCATGAATCTAGGATTAAAAGGATAGCTTTCCTTACAATATTCCTGAGAGCTTTGCGTATCTGCAGTCCTGAGTATTTAGAAGATGAAATCAACAAGATATTTAACATACCAAAAAAACTGGGATACCTCAGGGATTTTGTTGAGAAGGTTCTACTGTCAACTAGGAAAACTTTCTACATTACTGAACCTAAGGAAACGCCTGACATGAAAAATGTATTGGTCTTGCCATACAATGACAATCTGGTCTGCCAGCGTGAGGCACTAAAAAAGGTCAATATAAATCATACTTTCACTAAACGCTGGGACAATGAAACAGAGATTAATTAAAAACACATAGCCTAACAATGTGGGTGGTGTCTACAAGGTCCCATGTACCCTTTGCCCACTCTCATACATTGGTCAGACAGGTAAACCTCTAAGAACCAGATTATCCCAACACCAGTACTCAGTCAGGACAGGCCAGGTGTCGAATGCGATCTTTAACCATGTCAGTTCTTGCAATCACCCACTGGGGTGGGCTGCTGCCCAGATAATTGTACCCAACTGTTCCATCATGGACAGAAGCATAATTGAGTAATCTCTCTTGAAACATGATAGGAATGCTGTATATAACTCAAATTATGGGCTGTACGAACTCGTTAGTTATTTAGTGGAGTCTATTGTGCACAGCCTTAAACAACAATGTTATACAGAAGCACAGGATTGTTCTTTACGCCAGGGGGTCTCGTGATGCTCCGGTTATGTTCGATCAGAGTCTGCAAACTGAACATCATGGTATGCCCTCCGTGAACGTCAATATAATATATAACATCTTGTTAAGTCCGTCCCGAGCGTCGATATATAACATGTTAGGTCTGCCGCGATCGTCGATATAGCCCTGCCAGCTACTGCTGCATACAGGTATCGTAGGGTGACAGGTGCTCTAGGTGGTGTGCTGCAATACAGACTGCAACCTGAGTGATATAACATCAGTAGTAAGGAAGTAGTCATGGGGGTTCACTTAGGTCTGGGTGCACAAGTGAGATCATCCTAGGATAGCCCAAAAAAGAGGCAGAGTAACCTATTGAGGTCTAACCCGTTTAGATACAGGGATACAAGGTACACATTATTGATTGCAACATGGTGATTGCAACTAGTTTAGTGGATTACTGAATTAAGTTGTTAGTAATATTAAAATGATAATGATAATAATAATGATAGTAGTAGATAATAGTTATTATAAGAAAGAAAAGCCTGAATAGGAGGATTCACACATACATACTAAATGACTCTGAGAGTATTTCCTGAATATTCTAGAACGTTCTGCGACATCAGGAATTACCTGTTGACAAAATAAGGGCATATATTCCTTCTATTTCATTAGCTAGAAGATTGTTCACATTAGATACATTCTGTATGTAAATGATCCACTATTGTAATGTAACTTCTTACGCAACGTGACCTGTTCCCAGCGGTTACAAGCTTAGGGCTGCCTGTTAACTATCTCCTAGTTATTTTACCTCATGCTATCTGCATATAATGGGGCCTACTCCACCCGACCCCATATGGGGGGTGTGGGGGAACCGGTCTGTGCTTGCCATTCATCTGGGCTTCTCTCCCTCAGTCAGATATTGGCTGGTGCCACCGCGCTGTCATAATCTGAGAAAACTTACCCTATTTCTCCTGTTGCTGCCCTTGCAACATTGCACAGCTCCTGATGACGCCCTGAGATGTGTGAAATACTTGAGCTTAAGATACTACCCCCCCGTGGCTTGTCTTGCATATATATATATATATATATATATATATATATATATATATATATATATATATATATATATATATATATATATATATATATATATATATATGTATGTATGTATCACAATTGTACACATGTTGACAATGGTGTTCCCTGCCCTTCCCACTTTACAGTGCCTCCAGCCTGGGTGGTGGAACCAGCCAGTACCAGTGTGGCTCTGGGTGCCACTGTAGCATTACACTGTCTGGCCAAGGGCTTCCCCAATCCTACCATCGCTTGGCGCAAAGAGACAGGTGAGTGCCACACCTTGTTGGTGGTAGTTAGTGACTAATGACTTGTTGGTGGTAGTGTGGTGACCTTTGTTGGTGGTAGTGTGGTGACCTTTTTTGCTGGTAGTGTGGTGACCTTTGTTGCTGGTAGTGTGGTGTCCTTTCTTGGTAGTGTGGTGACCTTTGTTAATGTTAGTGTGGTGATCTTTTTTTGGTGATATTGTGGTGACCTTTGTTGGTGGTATTGTGGTGATCTTTGTTGGTGGTATTGTGGTGACCTTTGTTGGTGGCATTGTGGTGATATTTGTTAGTGATATTGTGGTGACCTTTGTTGGTGGTATTGTGGTGACCTTTGTTGGTGGGAATGTGGTGATCTTTGTTGGTGGTATTGTGGTGACTTTTGTTGGTGGTATTGTGGTGATCTTTGTTGGTGATATTGTGGTGACCTTTGTTGGTGGTATTGTTGTGACCTTTGTTGGTGGTATTGTGGTGATCTTTGTTGGTGGTATTGTGGTGACTTTTGTTGGTGGTATTGTGGTGATATTTGTTAGTGATATTGTGGTGACCTTTGTTGGTGGTATTGTGGTGACCTTTGTTGGTGGTAATGTGGTGATCTTTGTTGGTGGTATTGTGGTGACTTTGTTGGTGGTATTGTGGTGATCTTTGTTGGTGATATTGTGGTGACCTTTGTTGGTGGTATTGTTGTGACCTTTGTTGGTGGCAATGTGGTGATCTTTGTTGGTGATATTGTGGTGACTTTTGTTGGTGGTATTGTGGTGATCTTTGTTGGTGATATTGTGGTGACCTTTGTTGGTGGTATTGTTGTGACCTTTGTTGGTGGCAATGTGGTGATCTTTGTTGGTGATATTGTGGTGATCTTTGCTTGTGGTAGAGTTGTGATCTTTGTTGGTGGTATTGTGGTGATCTTTGTTGGTGGTATTGTGGTGACCTTTGTTGGTGGTATTGTGGTGATCTTTGTTGGTGGTATTGTGGTGACCTTGTAATACTCCGCTCTATTCAAGTTCAGTATTTGCATGTTAGGTAATACGGCGTTTCGCTCAAGACTGAGCTTAACCAGTTTGACAAAATTCACTGATGGCCGAAACAACGTCTAGAATAAAGGCCCAAACTTTTATTCTAGACGACTGATGTGTTTTACACGGTATTGATATATTTTTCACTGTACTGATGTGTTTTTCACTGTACTGATGTGTTTTTCACTGTACTGATGTGTTTTTCACTGTACTGATTTATTTTTCACAGTATTGATGTATTTTACACTGAACTGACGTATTTTCCCTGTATTGATATATTTTCCTCAGTACTGATGTATTTTTCACTGTACTGATGCATTTTACACTGTAATGTATTTTACACTGGCCTGTATACCAAAGAATTACTTCCCTGTAATTCTACAGTTCAAGGAAATATTATAGAAACATCTCTCATTAAACACGATGCACAACATATTTCAAATTTGAGTTCTGGTATCTATAAACTTGACAATTTTACAGTTCAAAATATTGTTCCTAATCTTAATGGTAAAAATAATTTTTTTCACAAAACTACAGATTGTGTTCCTGGTCAAAACGAACAATTTGATTTGAATTTTATGCATAATTTGGACAAATGTATGTGTGTGGATGGTAGGATTTGGGTGTCACGTTGATGGAGTGGGCCAGTGAACCCACTACAGTGCTCCTTTCTTAATCTTTTTTTTTTTGAGCTTATAGAATGAAATGTTTAATTTTAAATACCTATACCACTTTTTCCGTATTGTTTGGATCTAATTTTAATATATTTAGAGGTTTGGCTTATATACAATTTACCTTTTTTGGAAATTATTATTATTAGTATAATCAAGAAGAAGCGTTAAATCTACAAGGGTCATGTAGGGAACCTTTTTTTTTTTTTTTTGAAAAGCTTAACTATTATTTATACTTGGAATTGTGAGGCACTAGGCATCCCTCAGACTCCTCCTGTTCTTCACCATTCTCCTTTGTATTGGACTGATGAAGCCACTGTGTGGCGAAACGTTTCCTCATTAAAGATACCCAAGTGTTGCATATGTGTCTAATTTATCATATTTACTATTATTTTGGACCCGTAGGCCTCCTCCCCCCCACAGTGTGTTTTGAGCTAGGTAGCACTTCACTGGGTGAGTTGTTACCTGCTGTGAGTGAGGTGTCACCTGCTGTGAGTGAGGTGTCACCTGCTGTGAGTGAGGTGTCACCTGCTGTGAGTGAGGTGTCACCTGCTGTGAGTGAGGTGTCACCTGCTGTGAGTGAGGTGTCACCTGCTGTGAGTGAGGTGTCACCTGCTGTGAGTGAGGTGTCACCTGCTGTGAGTGAGGTGTCACCTCAGTGTTTAACATGTAAAATGTGCTTCTCTTGCCCCCCCCTTCCAATTCCTCTGAAGATTTGTGCGTAAGCACATGAAAGCATTCAGGTGGTATTTTTATGTTTTTTCAATCACGCGTTTATTGTGATTTCTTCCATATATATATATATATATATATATATATATATATATATATATATATATATATATTATAGGGAGGTACCACATCTTGAACTTTGGTGGGGACCCTCATCCTCAGAGAAAGAAATGAACTTACTTCAGGGAAACTCAAGGTTCTCCTCGGAGCTGTTTGAATAGTTTGAATATTGTCTTCTCCTACCACCCCCTTTATTCTATATTCTATGTAGACTTTATAATATACATTGACAAAAATACAATAGGGAGTAGAACAACATAGATAACATCATTGCCCCAAAGTGGTTAGGCCACTTACCTTTATAACCCCTCCTCCCCCTCCCCCCTCCCAACCTTTCCCTATGTTTCTATCCTTACCCATCCTTCTTCCTTACCCATCCTTCTTCCTTACCTATCCTTCTTCCTTACCCATCCTTCTTCCTTACCTATCCTTCTTCCTTACCCATCCGTTTTCCTTACCCATCTTACCAAAGCTCTGGTCAGAAAGCTCCAAGCTCACACATCTCAGAGCTATATCTCCAATACTTCGTCAGTGTACGTACTCTTCTCATGCCATAGAAGGATAGGTACATTTACAGTACCTATCCTCCCATGTATTCACTGCCCCGTCAGCAACATCTAGGAGCCTCTCCTGAGCAGTAGTAGACAGCGATGGAGGGGCGGAGTGCCTTCCTTACACGATATTAATTTTAATACCAGTCATTATTCTGTGTACTCGAGATGTAATAATGAGAGATAACTCATTTTTCTACTCCAGTTCCTCCTGCGTTTTATTATCCTCTCGTATCTTTTCTTCGTTTTTTTACCATCGTGTTTCCTGTGTTTATTTTCTGATTGCATCCCGAGGGGGCAGAACTTTTTTTTTTTTTTTTTGATAAAAATCATCTCTCGCGACTTTTGAATTTCACTAAAATGTGCTGTAAATTACTACTGGAAATTTGATGCGAAACAATAGCAGGCAGATCTTGTTCTGTGAAATTATTTTCCTGAGCAAGTAATGCTTTTCCTTCTCTCTGTCAGTGTCTATATTTCTTCTTCACCTGCTCTTACAGATTACGTTCTCTGACTTCGTCCTTCTCCCTCATATCGTTTATTGAACTTTAGCCTTCCCATTGCGTTACTTCTCTTCAGATTTCTCTCGCTATTTTCCCTTGCACAGTCTATACAATCTTCTTACTCTCAGTCCTCCTCCTCCTCCTCTTACTTCTCCTCCTCTTGCTTCTGCTCTAATTCGTCTATGTCCTTTTCTTCCTTCTCTTTATGAAATAGAGAGGATTTATAAAAAAAGATAATTAATATAGAGTTTTTTTATGGTTTTGGATGCTGTCTTTGTAATTACCTACGTACAGTTACAGGGAATTCCTGACCTCATGGAGTCACATCCTTTATAACGAATTAAATCTATATTTGTGTGTGAGTTTCCAGTAGTCTGATGCTGTGTTGGCCTATTGTCAGTAGCCTTCACAAAGAAATTCATAAAAAATCCCCATGCAAAAGAATCTTTGGGGTCCATGAGAGGCTGTTAATTCACAGAAGCCGGAGAAAGAGAGATGATTTTTTTTAACCAACATACGATATTACTCTAAGTTTAATCTATTCCACCTCTCAATTAAAGAAAAGTATCTTCCTTCCAGGACTCAAATCGTTTGTCTAAGCATATAGAAGTAGAGTTGTTCGCCACGCTACCCTTAAACACTTGTAGAAAGTCTGGTGTTAAGGTTCTCCCAGCAATGCTGATCAACTTCAAATCTACAATGCTACATAGTTTAGTGCTTAGGCTGAATGATAAAGAAGCTATGTGCACAGTAAACCTATTGCTTAATAACGACGCTTTATCAAATCAATGCATGGTGAGGCAAGTTCATGAAAGTTATTTACAGTAATATGATATGGCAAGAAGAAAGGTGAGGTAGCTATCGTCTGTAGTGACGGAGTGTGTGTGCGTGTGTGTGTGTGTGTGTGTGTGTGTGTGTGTGTGTGTGTGTGTGTGTGTGTGTGTGTGTGTGTGTGTGTGTGTGTGTGTGTATGCCGGGGTCACTTACACAGTATCTGCTGATCGGTTTTGCCTTTAACCTACGTAAACTTTACCTTACCCAACGTACCCTATCCTAACCTAAGTCAAAATAACTTGAACTAAGCGAACCTGAGATAAGTCAATCTAATTTAATACAATCCAACCTATCCTAAACTTCAAAAAAAAAAAAATGAAAACTAGGGAACTTTCAGAAGTTGACACTAAGTAATGCGTAAGAAATCAGTGGTAGTGAAGGTAATTTACCCTACTTGTGGATTTTTTTTACATAATTTCCTAAATGTAGAATATATAAATGAATAATATAATAAGTGTATTAAAATATTATGCTATTTGGACCCTTCGAGAAATTTTGAGTGAGGGGGGAGGTTGAACAGCCAGGGGAGTGACGCTGCAGAGGAAGACGCCATACTGAATTTAATGTACTGGACTGAACTGTGTAATGTAATCAGGCGTTCTCGGAGGTCAGTTGGTGTATATCGGCCTCAATCCGCAATTTAAAAATTGCTGACACATTCCTGTTGAAGAATTGGGATAAATAGTGTGGAAAACCCTTAGAATTCGGCAATAAGGACAGAAAAATAGGAGACGCCATTAGTAATTTGTGGGCACTGGTTGTCGTGGAAAATTCTGCTAATAATCTGGCGTCTTCCCAGCCAAACTGGGGGGTTTCGGCCTGAATTTGTAATTATTAACCCTTGTTAATGTCCCCTTCTGAAGAATTGGGACAGGAGATTTGCGGGACCTCAAGAATTACGTGTGGATGACGGAAGATAAGGGATACAACCATCACTCATAGGGAAGTGCACCATTAGTAATTGCATTTATATCTCTAGCTGGCCAGTGTAGGGTCTAGGTGTCAGGCAGGCGTTGTGGCGTGATCCATCTACAGTAATTAAATGGCAGGTGGTAATACGATTTTCTTTTGTGTACCCAGCAATCCTTATCATATACAGTCCACAATTTTAATTTACCAGAGTAACTGGTTTTATTATTGTAATTATTAATTTAATGTCAGGTCTAGCTTTTTGTGAGAGTAATGAAGAAGTGGGTTTTGAGGGAGTTACAGTTTGGCGACCTGCTGTGACTAAGTCCTACTTACCTCACCCAAATTACTTGCAGGCAATAATTCAGGTAATACCCTGTAAACCTCCTGCAGGTAATTTGCCCATAATAATAATAATAATAATAATAATAATAATAATAATAATAATAATAATAATAATAATAATAATAATAATAATAATAATAATAATAATTCACAAAACTGCTGTTAAACTTAACTAAAATTTCCGTTTCTAGTAGTATAGTAAGAGAACATCTCACGAAGAATTAATATAATAAGAGAACATCTCACGAAGAATTAGTGTAATATGAGAACATCTCACGAAGAATTAGTGTAATATGAGAACATCTCACGAAGAATTAGTGTAATATGAGAACATCTCACGAAGAATTAGTGTAATATGAGAACATCTCACGAAGAATTAGTGTAATAAGAAAACATCTCATGAAGAACATCACAGGAGGATTTTCCGCTATGGTATCTCGATGCCCTCACCTCATGTCTTCTTCCTTGCCTTTGTAAAGCTAAATTGCATTCAGGGCCTCGTCCCGAAAAATAAAATACATCATTTTCAAGTCTGCGGTTCTAGACATCGCATTGCGAGAACCACCACTACTAAACACCACCTTTACCCTCTCTTCCCTCTCAAAATCCGCATTGTGAGAGGTTGGACTTCCCCACTTGCACTTGTGGCAGAAAGTGGAGAAGATATTTAACCCAGTTCTTACACGCAACTCCCTTTAAAAAAAAAGGCTGGCCATTATCTTAACACGAAAATTATTACAAAAGACCAATACCAGAGTAACAATAGTGACACACTATGTACAATGGTATATACAGTGTGTACAGTAGTCCTACCACTATGTATAATGGTATATACGCTAAGTACAGTAGTCCAACCACTATGTACAATGGTATATACGCTAAGTACAGTAGTCCTACCACTATGTGCAATGGTACATACAATATGTACAGTAGTAATGGAAATAAATGGTATAAAATACCGACACAATGGAAAAATTTACACATAAGCAGTATAATGTGATCCTTATTGACAACGTTTCGCCACGCAATGGGCTTTATCGAGTCACAAACAGATATATCTTGATATAAGATACATGTATCTTGTATCCAGGTAGATCTGTTTGTGACTCGATAAAGCCCACTTTGTCGGCGAAACGTTGTCAATAAAGGATCACATTATACTGCTTATGTGTTTATTTTTCCACAGTAGTCCTACCACTATGTACAATGGTATATACACTATGTACAGTAGTCCTACTACTATGCACAATGGCATATTCACTATGTACAATTGTATATACGCTAAGTAAAATGGTATATACAATATGTACAATGGTTTATACACTATGTATAATCAACCCAGAGATTTTGCAGAACACTTGGAACATACTAAGAAATACCAGAGGAGGGCTGGTTGATTCACTGAGTTTATACACTACGCCAGGGTCATTACCACTGCAACTAACCTTACCACCACCAGACAAGAATACTCTAACCCTAAAATAGGGATTAAAGTATAGATTCAGCATATACACGCTGAGAGAAATACACCTCTCGGTGTATATATCCAGAGATGACCCCAAACCGGGCCCATCACCCGTGTATATACTCGCTTACCTGACCCCAGCAAGGTCACTCATGATGACACGGTCAAACGCTCGTAACTGCTAACTCACTACCTGACAGCTGTCATCATCTGCCGTGGCTTTCATCCGCTCCTGCTGATATCATCCGCTCCTGCTGATATCATCCGCTCCTGCTGATATCATCCTCTCCTGCTGATATCATCCGCTCCTACTGATATCATCCGCTCCTGCTGATATCATCCGCTCCTGCTGATATCATCCACTCCTGCTGATATCATCCACTCCTGCTGATATCATCCGCCCCTGCTGATATTATCCGCTCCTGCTGATATCATCCGCTCCTGCTGATATCATCCGCTCCTGCTGATATCATCCGCTCCTGCTGATATCATCTGCTCCTGCTGATATTATCCGCTACTGCTGATATCATCCGCTCCTGCTGATATCATCCGCTCCTGCTGATATCATCCGCTCCTGCTGATATCATCCGCTCCTGCTGATATCATCCGCTCCTGCTGATATCATCCGCTCCTGCTGATATCATCCGCTCCTGCTGATATCATCCGCTCCTGCTGATATCATCCGCTCCTGCTGATATCATCCGCTCCTGCTGATATCATCCGCTCCTGCTGATATCATCCGCTCCTGCTGATATCATCCGCTCCTGCTGATATCATCCGCTCCTGCTGATATTATCCGCTTCAGCGAATATTTTTCTGTCATGTTTACTTCAGCATCAACATCTGTTTACTAGATTCCTCGGGATTTATTATATTTTTTTTACTGTAAAAGAATATTTTACGTATACACTTGGATAAAAAAATCTTCTGTCTCTCGAAGCAAATGAAGAAAGCGAATGATTTTTTTTTATTAAAGCCACGCAAAAATAAAAAATAAAAATTATAATTTTTAAAACTGATCAATAGCGGAAAATAACAGAGAACGCTCGCGAGGAGAGGAAAAAAAATTATGACTTGTTTAAATCATTCAGATATAAATACCTTGCTGTATGCATGTGTGTGTGTGTGTGTGTGTGTGTGTGTGTGTGTGTGTGTGTGTGTGTGTGTGATCCGTAACCTACATTATTTACTTGCCCGAGGTTCGATTTCCTCATCGGGCGTCAAATAATTCATGTTTGATCAGCGGGGAATGTTGACTGGGGACGCTGGATGGTAGGGAACACTCTGGGTTCGTGATTCACCTGGTGTTTCAACATTCGCGACTTTATCAACCGTCAGGGTGACTGGGCAGGGTGGCTGGATTTCGATCCGCCGCTCGGAGTAACGATAGCCATCACTAACGTATGAATGCATGGGCGTTAGTGTTATCGATTTTATTTTTGTCCCAAATAACTCTCATTAGACGTCGTTTCGCTCTGTCCTGGAGCATGTCAAGTGACAACTTGTGATCTAGTATGACCCAGGAGCGGCCGAAATGTCACCTAGCATTTTCTCTTCAATGTTTGTGGGTTATAAGTATACAAAAAAAAGTGTAACACTTGGGTATCTTCAATGTGGAGGTACCCAAGTGTTGCACATGTCTCTTATTCATTCCTCTGGGAATTGTTCCTGCCATTGTACTGCGACTCTTTGTAATTCTTGGTCAGTTTTACCCTAATAAGAAAGACTCAGACCCAATTATCGTTCAGACAGGTTGTGTCTTCTCTAACTTCGTTGGCTCACTTGTAAACTTCACTTAACCACCATGTCGGTGGTTAAGTCAGGTCATTCCTCTACGTGGTTAAGTCAAGTCATTCCTCTACGTGGTTAAGTCATTCCTCTACGTGGTTAAGTCAAGTCATTCCTCTACGTGGTTAAGTCAAGTCATTCCTCTACGTGGTTAAGTCAAGTCATTCCTCTACGTGGTTAAGTCAAGTCATTCCTCTACGTGGTTAAGTCAAGTCATTCCTCTACGTGGTTAAGTCAAGTCATTCCTCTACGTGATCACGTCACTGGAGGTCAGGATATCTCTTCACGTTGACAGTTAATTCGTACCTTGAATGGTGAAGACAGACTGGATGCAGAGCAAGTCAGTATTTTTAGGACATTTTGTTCAATGTTGAGCTTCATAAAGCCAAACCTAACCTGACCTAACCTAACCTAACTTGACCTAACCTAACCTGACCTGACCTAACCTAACCTGACCTGACCTGATCTGACCTAACCTAACCTAACCTGACCTAACCTAACCTGACCTGACATAACCTAACCTGACCTGACCTGATCTGACCTAACCTGACCTAACCAAACCTAACTTGACCTAACCTAACCTGACCTAACGTAACCTGACCTGACCTGATCTGACCTAACCTAACCTGACCTAACCTAACCTGACCTGACCTAACCTGACCTGACCTAACATAACCTGACCTAACCTAACCTGACCTAACCTACCCTAACCTGACCTAACCTAACCTAACATGACCTGACCTAACCTAACCTAACCTGACCTAACCTTACCTGAAATAACCTAACCTGACCTAACCTACCCTAACCTAACATGACCTGACCTAACCTGACCTAACCTAACCTGACCTAACATAACCTAACATGACCTGACCTAACCTGACCTAACATAACCTAACATGACCTGACCTAACCTGACCTAACTTAACCTGACCTAACCTGACCTAACCTACCCTAACCTAACCTGACCTAACCTACCCTACCCTAACCTGACCTGACATGACATGACCAGACCTGAACCTAACTTAGAAATGTGCTGCAAACCGTATGTGAATAAGTAACCTGATTGGTGTTAGGACGGGTTGCCTAACTCCTTGTATCTGTATTTAATTTCTGCATGGCAGACCATATTACTGAATACTGAGGGAAAAGCTAAATTACAACTGAATATCTAATATACTGTATCACATTACAGTGTGAGTCGTGACACTGTCATTATATTGTTTCTCACTACAAAGATTCTTTGTAGTATCTTTAAAGTTTGTATTATTAAAGTAGCTATCATTACAGCAAATGTATCATTAGTGTGTGTATCATTACAGTATTTGTACCAATACTTTATATGTATCGTTATAGTATATGTATCATTACAGTATACATATCATTACATAATATATATCAGTACTGTGTATATATCATTACATTATATGTATCATTACAATGTGTACCAATACAGTATATGTATCATTGCAGTATGTATCATTACAGTGTCGGGTGAGTTTGTGGGCGTGGCAACGGGTGAAGGGGGCGTGGCAGGGTGGGAGAACGGTACCCTGGCGGTGAGTCGGGCGGAGCATCGCCACGAAGGGCGGTACCTGTGTGAGGCGAACAACGGTGTGGGCGCAGGACTCTCCAAGGTCGTCACCCTCAGCGTCAACGGTGAGTAACCCTCCGTTAACGGTCAACAGCAGCCGCTGACACGGAATAATGACCCTTAATGATCAATGATGGTCGTTATCTCCCACTAATGACTGATAATATCTTGTGGAAATATGAATCATAAATTCACGTAATGAAAATATCACTTAAACATCTGCTGTAACACCTGTGTGTGTGTGTGTGTGTGTACTCACCTAGTTGTGGTTGCAGGGTCGAGTCATAGCTCCTTGCCCCGCCTCTTCACTGGCTGCTACTGGGTCACTCTCCTTCACCATGAGGCTTATCATACCTCTTTTGAAGCTGTGAATGGATCCTGCCTCCACTACATCACTTCCCAAGCTATTCCACTTCCTGACCACTCTGTGACTGAAGAAATACTTCCTAAAATCCCTGTGATTCATCTGAGTCTTCAAATTCCAACTGTGTCCCCTTGTTGTTGTGTCCCATCTCTGGAACATTCTGTCTCTGTCCACCTTGTCAATTCCTCTTAGTATTTTATATGTCGTTATCATGTCCCCCTATCTCTCCTGTCCTCCAGTGTCGTCAGGTCGATTTCCCTTAACCTCTCCTCGTAGGACGTGTGTGTGTGTGTGTGTGTGTGTGTGTGTACTCACCTAATTGTGGTTGCAGGGGTCGATACTCAGCTCCTGGCCCCGCCTCTTCACTGACCGCTACTGTGTGTGTGTGTGTGTATATATATATATATATTTATGTGTGTGTGTGTGTGTGTGTGTGCGTGTGTTTGTTAGAGCGCATCACCTGCACTAACACCTGTTGTGTGTCATAACTTCAACACCTGCACTAACACCTGTTATGTATGTCAGAGCCTCCATGGTTCGGGGTGAGGAGCCAGCGTCATCAGGTAGAGGTTGGAGGTACTGCTTCCCTCACTTGTGAGGCCCATGGCGACACTCCCCTCGCCCTCACCTGGACCAGGGGCGGCGCCCCCTACCACCCATTCCCAGGTAAGTCAAACCCCCCCCCTCTCTCACTCATCTATCTTCTGTGTATAATTTCTCCTCTCTGGGACGATGGAGATATCTCCTGCGTATGGGATAGGCTATCCTAAGAGATGGCAATTTCCATGAGATGGTAACTCCAGCTCCTCTGGAAGAAATTCTTTGAAGCTGCCATATCTGATGAACTCTTGCTGGAATACTTGACGATATCCTCATTGCCCTACGGGTGTCTCCCAGCTGAGGCTGATGCATTTCAACGCCTTGTTTGAGGTCCATCCTGCGTGAGGAACTGTGGCAGGAGAAACACTGCAGCAGGCCTGTTGGCCCATACTAGGCAGATCCTTCACAATCCATCCCATTAACAATCGTTCCACTGTATAACTACAATATAGAATAAGGTAGCAATACAGTGCATATGCATCAGTTTTGCAAAATAAAAAATAAATGGACCGAAGGGAGAGTGAGTGGTGAATTGGTCGATTTTTTTAGTTAATTTTATAATGGGAAAGATAATTATTTATGAAAAAAAATGAGAAATCGATGTTTAAAACGTAATTTTTTTACCCAAACTAATTGTAACATTTATGGGATATTGATGTGATTTGTGATATTGAATAAATTACTCATGTTCACGAAAGTCTGTTCATGTTATGACATGTTTATGGTAACACATGTTTATGCTGTCATATGTCAGATATCACATGAGTATTTTATCAACTGGTAATGTTAATATTATCAAATGTTAATATGTTATCTTTCTGATATTTAATAATTTTCATTTATAATATCACTGCGATGAGGTTATAAGTTATTTAACTGTTTCTATGATTTTAATCAATAATATTTCAGTTTGTGATCCCTTTTAGAGATTAGAGAATAAGTTACTATAGGGAGTGTTGTGAAGGCAATCATTTCAGCAACTTAGTGTTTGGTAACCTGTGTTATTACTCTGTTTAATACAAGATTCTCTTAAGTAGAACTTTCCCATTTACCCCTCCGCCTCCCCTCTGCCAGGTACTAACGGCTGATATATAGGTACTAGCACAGGTTCTAACACACAGCTACTAACACACAGGTTCTAACACACAGGTTCTAACACACAGCTACTAACACACAGCTACTAACACACAGGTACTAACACATAGGTATCAGTTACTAAGACAGACGTACTAAATAAATGAATCGGCAGGATTAAAATGCAGAATGTTGCAGTAACAATAAGGATTGAGACATCAGAACAGGAGAGTTTCACGTGGGGTCCCACAAGCATCAGTATTAGGACCGCTACAATTCCGATTATTTGTCAAAGACCTATCAGAGAGAATTGACACGTACGTGTCACTATTTTCTGATAATGCAACACTAATAAGAAGAATGAGGAGAGGAGATGACAGTGATAAACTCCAGGGAGACCTCAACAAACTGCATATATGGGCAAGCGAATGACAACTTCGGTCCAATCCTAACATATTGGATCATACTATGTAGAGACGGTGAGAGCAGACCGGACACTACACGACTTACTGCAAAAACCAGTAAGCTAGAAGAGCCTGGAGGTAAAGGTGACACCAAGCATATCACCGGAATTACAATAATAATATAAAGTCAGTAGCATATGGAAGATTAGCAAACCTCAAAGAGCCATTCAGGAAATTGAATTAAAAAAAAAAACTTCAGAACCATATGTATGGCATATCTTACCTCCAGTCACAGAGAAGGAAGACCCACAATGAGGTCCAAAACCTGCACATGCAGATCCTATAAATGATCCAAAGACCAGAACTATGACTGCTGCTTTATGATGAGAGATTAAAGGAAATGATCCAGATGATCTTGGTGGAGAAAAGAACTAGGGAAACATGGTTACGACATCTTAATAGGATGTGATTAAAGAAGATAGGAGGCAGACTGTTTGAATCAGAGGGGCTGAATCAAGGGAACACAGATGGACACTGATCATACTAATAAGCCATAGGGATATAAGGAAGTATTTCTTCGGTCTCAGTATTAACACACAAGCACTCCAATACTAACACACAGGTATTCCACAGGTACGAGGTATCAGAGAGGCAGGTGGAGACGGGCCAGGTATCAGAGTTGGTACTACGGTCTTCACACCTCAGTGACTCTGGTACCTATGTGTGTACCGCTACCAACACCCACGGTTCCCTCACCGCCGATTTCCACCTCCTGGTGCAAGGTACCGTAGCCATGGTGGATGTGTTTCTTGTTAGTCTGCTGGAAGTGTACTAACTTTCTGGTGAAATGTGTTGAGCTAGTAACATCTTGAGTTGCTGTGTAGACGAGACTCACGTAACACTGTAGACGCCACTAACGCTTGTGGAACATTATTTCACAGTTTTTGCTTAAAGTCTTGATTTTCCAGCCTTTAGTCTTAATATTCGTATAGTTCTGAAGTTTTTTCTGGCATAGAATTAGGCTCAAGTGAGTTATAAATAACAATGATCCAAGCTTGTAGACTTATCAATCTTGATGTTTTGTCTGCCTAATTAAGTCTATCATTGTCTCCCGTGACTGTCTTCCAGACGTGCCTGACCCACCTTCAGGGGTGACGGTGGCAGAAGAAGGGTCACGTCACCTCACCCTCACCTGGACCAGCCCACAGGACTCCAACGCTCCCATCACCGCCTACCTCGTCACCTTCGACGCCCAGCAGGTTCCTGGTAGGTGTGTCAACAAACTGTTTTACTTCACCATGTCGATGATCTGGAATATTTGGTACTTTTACCTTTGATATACTTTTGATGAGTTTTGAGAGTTTTACTACTCTCGGAGCCCGGCCATGGGCCAGGCTCGTCTGGTGCTTGCCTCAACCAGGCTGTTGCTGCTGGAGACCCGCTGCCCCACATATTCATAATAGCCTAGATGATCTGGAATCTGGTGAAGATACTTGTCTAGTTTTCTCTTGAAGGCTTCTACACTCGTTCCAGCCCTGGAGCAACGAATGTTGTTACAGTGTTCTCTAATTGTTTCCACCCCACCCCTGCTTCTCACTGGGCTTATTTGAAAATCATAATCACTTGACAAATATTAGTGGGTTTGGGTTTGAGAAACTTGCCTAGTATGGGCCAATAATGTTCCTCCTTTCTTATGATCTTATGTTCTATTATCGTGAGGGTTTGCTAGTATATGTATCTGACTGTTCTTGTACCTTAACGCCATTGCAAGTCTAATGTCAAGCCTCTGAACTTTCATGAACTCACTTATGTACCTATCTAAATAAGATTACAAAATTAATGATATGTGCCTAAGGATTATTCTAACTGCAGAATTCTTTATTCGAGTTCTTGAAGGCAGTTCTTATAGACGTATGCGTAATTCTTATTGACGCAGGCGACGGCAATGCGTATGCTGCTCAGTAACTGAGAAGACAAGTTCAGTGTCTTGTTTACCTTCAGTCCCCCTTTTTTTTTGTCTGTCACTTTAAGTCCTGCCAGGTGGCCACATTTTTTTCTATTACTCAGCCAATTTTCAATGCTCTGAGTTTTCATGTGTTAGAATTTATAGTACAAGTCTTCTCTCTTCTCGCAGTTTCTTGAAGTCGTGTTCCTTTCGTAGCCTCATTACTTATGCACTGTCTACGCACATTGCCATGTACCAATCGCTTATGGTAGATCTTTTCTGTATAACACGAAAAGTATGGGTCTTATAACTGATCCTTTGGGAACTCCAAATGTTGCACTTTAGCAACCTAATGTTTCGTCCATCACTTAATTCATTCTTTGTCGTTATTGTACTTTTACTTATTCTAGGATTCTTCTTGCCACTCAAGGTTGCATAACCATATACGATCATTGTCAAACTCTTTATTTTACAGTTGAAGAATGTACAGTCTGTCCACTCCTTTTCTTCCACTTCTGACCTCAGCATATGAATACCTCTATTAAGTTTGTAAGTCAGTATCTTCAATTCAGACCCACTAGCTGTTTTCGTTATAAAACCACTCTCTCCAAGTGGTCCACTAGTCATGTTGTCTAGTACATCACTTTGCCTGGAAGGTCTGTTGGGGATTCTGGTCTGTAATTTAGGGCTTTGTGTTCTTCCTTTCTTGATCTGGATTACATTAAACATTTTCCAGCTATCTAGAAGATCTTCTTTTCCACGCACCTTGTTCGATACCTAATGAAGTCTTGTGTTCAGTGCTTTATCTCCTTATATTACTTAAAAGAGTGAGTCGTCATGTCCCACACTTCTTGATGTTGATGACGGAGACATTTGTACATTTGTGGAAACGTTTCGCCAACCAACGGCTTCATCAGTCGAATACAGAGAAGAAGATGAAAAGAAGTTTAAAGTAATAAGTCCTTCTGTCTGAAGTCGATGTGTTCAGTCCGTCAATAATTATAAAAATACAGCATATGTTGTTGTTGTTGTCGCCGAGACATCGGCCGGCTTCAAATGGTGAGCATTGGCCTGGGTAGAAGGTGTCATCTCTTCTTTGCTGGCTCATGATGGGAGTGTCTTTGAGTCGCATTCCAGGACGAATGCGTAGAGCATCCAGACAGGTGATGAAGCTGTCAGGAGTCACCAGTCCACACATGGAAGCAGGTCATGCCAATAGCTAGGTAAGTTTAAAAGAATTCTCTGTATCAGTATCCCAAGATTTGGCTGTTTCTGACAGAAATTGTTATAAAAATAGTTTAGAAAACCAGTACAATATTGGGTCTTTCCATCTCTGGATTTTTCCACTGGTGACGCCGCTACCAACTGCTTCACTTCACCTGTCTGCAGTATATAAGCCTCTTATCCGCACATATGCTGTACTTTTATCAATATGAATAGACTGAACAAATTGATTCCAGGCTGAGGGACTGATTACCTCAAACTCCTCCTCTCCTTACACCTTTCTACTCCGTAACGGCTTGACAAAGCTCCTGGAGAGCGAAACGTTGCCACAGTAAAATGGCACATTAGTTGCACTTGTGTCTTTTTTTAATCTTATCGCGTCTCTAGATGTCGTCTATCAATGGAGTATCGGTGGAGGAACTTATGTTGTTCAGTCTTTAATGAATGCTGTATTATTTCCTAATTATTTAATTGATAAATGATTTTTTTCGGCATGTTCATTTACAGGTTCAATGGCGATACTTAGAACTCAATCCTCTGCGTGACATTACTTTTCCCTGAGCATCGCATCCCCCTGCTGGAAGGTGAACCTCGGGTTATCAAAGCTTATTCCTTGGGGATATCAAAGTTTATTCCTTGGGTAGCACTGAAAATAGGTTGGGCGAATATGTTTGTTGGTGGGTTTGGGTCTGAGAAGAACTTGCCTAGTATGGGCCACTAGGTCTGCTGCAGTGTTCTTCTCTTATGTTCTTCATGAGATTTCGCTTGTTTACGGTTTTTATGATCCATTTGCATCAGATATTACTCTTCCCACTACTACTACTAATCCCTGTACCCCCTCCTTCCCCTCCCCTGGTGCAGGTGGTGCTCGTGAGGTGACGGTGGAGGGGGAGCAGCAGAAGGTGAGGCTGGAGGGGTTGATGCCAGCCACCACCTACACGCTGACGCTGGTGGCTGAGAATCGTGTAGGGAGAAGCCAGCCTTCACCTCCCCTGCGTGTGACCACCCAGGAGGAACCCCCAGCAGCCGCCCCTCAGAGTGTTAATGTTAGTATTCCCCAGCATCCATCCCCAGAGTGTTAATGTTAGTATACCCCAGCATCCATCCCCAGAGAGTTAATGTTAGTATACCCCAGCATCCATCCCCAGAGTGTTAATGTTAGTATCCCCAGCATCCATCCCCAGAGTGTTAATGTTGGTATACCCCAGCATCCATCCCCAGAGTGTTAATGTTAATATACCCCAGCAGCCATCCCCAGAGTGTTAATGTTAGTATTCCCCAGCATCCATCCCCAGAGTGTTAATGTTAGTATACCCCAGCATCCATCCCCAGAGTGTTAATGTTAATATACCCCAGCATCCATCCCCAGAGTGTTAATGTTAGTATACCATAGCATCCATCCCCAGACTGTTAATGTTGGTATACCCCAGCATCCATCCCCAGAGTGTTAATGTTAGTATACCCCAGCAGCCATCCCCAGAGTGTTAATGTTAGTATACATGTTAACAGCTGGTGGTGTAAATTCCCAAGGTCTTGCTACCGGTACCTCTGGGAATTAACATCACCAGCTGAGGTAAAATAACCATGTGTAAACTTTGCCAGAGTCTATTGTCACATGTGGATCATGATGTTATGGAATACAAGAAAAGGGAATATAATGGTTGTAATGTTAACCATTTTTTTTAATTAAAGGGGTGGACCGGTAAGCCAGCGGAAGGCCTCAGTCAGTTGACCAAAGGCTCCAGCTGCAGGTCATCATAAAACCCGCTTCAGGAAACACTTGTCCTATTTCCTGACAAACCTACCTAACCTAATGCAAAAAAAAAAAAATCGTGAATTCAGAGAGAACTCCTGGAGTTTACCTGGAGAGGGTTTCGGGGGTCAACGCCCCCGCGGTTCGGTCTGAGACCAGGCCTCATGGTGAATCAGGGTCTGATCAACCAAGATGTTACTGCTGGCCGCACGCAAACTGACGTACGAACCACAGCCCGGTTGGTCAGGTACTGACTTTAGGTGCCTGCCCAGTGCCTTCTTCCAGCAATGTCAAATTATTTTATCCACAGCTATACATTACTCACCATTAGTGAAAATAACCCTGACTTTGCCTATTTTAATAAACTTATCGCCACTTAAACCTCCCCCATTCAATCATACTTTCCCAAGTATCAGTTTTTAAAACTCATAACAGCATTTAAGCTACATTGTAATGGTTTTGAGACAGAATTCATGTCACTAAAAACAGTCCATTTGCGACTGTTACAATTTCATTAACTCACAAATCACTGTTCACTTGTTTAGCTATGAAAACATTAGGGCCCAGTCCCTGCACCCATTACGTGCCTCTGTAACCTTATGACTATCGCCCATAGGATGGGTATGGGGTGCATAATAAAGCTATTAAACTAACTCCCAACACCCGATCCAGAGCTGCTGGGATACCCACCTAATCACCCCCAGAGTGTTGATGTTAGTACACCTCCATCAGCGTCCTAGTAGCTCCCCAGGTGTTGTGAGGGTATAACAAGTATTGTCTGGGAGTATAATAGTGTTACTATGACCCACGACAGGTGTTGCCGGTGTCGTCGACGGCGCTACAGGTGTCCTGGGACCCACCACCCCACAACCTCACCCACGGTGACGTCCTCGGCTACTACCTGGGCTTCAAGGACGCTAGGTGAGTCACTCCCACGGTAATTACTGTTAATTAACATCCTCTTAAAGAGAGAGGAGTTTTCTCACGGTAATTAATGGTAGTTAACCTCCTCTTAAGGACAGTTGAGCCACTCCCACTGTAATTACTGGTAGTTAACCTCTTCTTAAGGACAAATTACCCCCTCCCACGGTAATTAGACTAAGATAAAAAATTTAAATAGAGTAGGATATCTGAACCCATCCCGGACACGGGATAGCTTTCTCTATGGTAAGGCCAGGTAGTGATTCTCTCCAGTAGGTATGGTAGGGTGAGTCTCACCAGGTTCACTTGAGGTTTAGTACCTCGCTCACCAGGCCGCTGTTCCTCCGGAGATAATGTCTTCCAGGGTAATTCTGGCAAAGTGATTCCCTCCTCCTCTACTAATTATAGTGAATCTTTATGGTAATTAGGAACTTGGAGAGTTTACTTGTCTTCCCTCTCTCTCTCTCTCCCTCAAGGCAGAAATAAAGGTACTCCTATAAGATCCCATTTACTCTTATATGGTCCCATATATTATTAAAAGCTCCCGTATATTTCCTTGTAGTCTCATGTACTCCCATGTGAAAGTAACATGTCTCCCCGGCAGCGAGGGTGAGGGCGGAGCGTACAACTTCACGACGGTGGGCGTGGATGGTGTGGGCGTGACGAGTGCCACCCTGGGCGGTCTGCGCCCACACGCCCGCTACGCCGTGGTGCTGCAAGCCTTCAACTCCAAGGGCGCCGGCCCAGCCTCCCCGCCCGCCCTCGCCACTACCCTCGAAGATAGTAAGTGGGCGTGCTTGTGGGCGTAGTGGTGGTTTCAGTGGGCGTAGTTGTAGTAGTGGTGTTGGTGATTGTAGTGGTAATAGTGATGGATCTTCATACATAATACCCTTATGTTAGCAGATAACTTGTATTCACATCAGCAGTATAAATAACTGTAGTATAAGTAACAGCAGTATAAGTAACAGCATTATAAGGAACAGCAGTATAAGGAACATCAGTATAAGGAACAGCAGTATAAGGATCAGCAGTCTAAAGGTACATCAATTTTATGGCCACACTTAGGTTATGCAGCTAAGTTTTGATCTCCATTATTGAGATTAAATATAAATGGAATATAAAGTATACAGAATCGAGTGACAGACTTAAGGGGCACCTAAGTTCCCCCGTCTTTTAATAACATGTTTATTTTTCCACTATAATCTACCTTGTCCATAATTACTAACGCATTTGCTTTGTCTGTTTCGTAAGGTGAAGTCCAGGATCTTTACTTAATTCATGGTATAACTTAACAAATATTTGATGACAATTGTTATCGCTGTAAAAGCCAAGTAACACATGGTGATCTCCCTTCTCAAAATGTATTTTAGAAGTATTGGGAAATACTTTGTTGCACTTTTGTTTGAAGCATCAAGTTACTATTGAAAAGGGCAAACTATGTTCTTTGATGTACTCCACATGTGTTTGTACAGCATAAGGTGATAGAATATTTTCAAACACAGCTTTTGTTTTAGTTTTCACTATCAGTGAGTCACTATATATTTCTTCGTCAACTTTTACTCTACAGTCAACATTTCTGTATGACTGATGATGCTTCACAGCATGATACTTCACAGCATGATACTTCACAGCATGATACTTCACAGCATGATACTTCACAGCATGATGCTTCACAGCATGATACTTCACAGCATGATACTTCACATCATGATACTTCACAGCATGATACTTCACAGCATGATACTTCACAGCATGATACTTCACAGCATGATACTTCACAGCATGATACTTCACAGCATGATACTTCACAGCATGATACTTCACAGCATGATACTTCACAGCATGATACTTCACAGCATGATACTTCACAGCATGATACTTCACAGCATGATACTTCAGCATATTGCATGATACTTCACAGCATGATACTTCACAGCATGATACTTCACAGCATGATACTTCACAGCATGATACTTCACAGCATGATACTTCACAGCATGATACTTCACAGCATGATACTTCACAGCATGATACTTCACAGCATGATACTTCACAGCATGATACTTCACAGCATGATCTTCACAGCATGATACTTCACAGCATGATACTTCACAGCATGATACTTCACAGCATGATACTTCACAGCATGATACTTCACAGCATGATACTTGCATATATACGCATGATACTTCACAGCATGATACTTCAGCATGATACAATGATGATACTTCACAGCATGATACTTCACAGCATGATACTTCACAGCATGATACTTCACAGCATGATACTTCAGCATGATACTTCACAGCATGATACTTCACAGCATGATACTTCACAGCATGATACTTCACAGCATGATACTTCACAGCATGATACTTCACAGCATGATACTTCACATAACTACAGCATGATACTTCACAGCATGATACTTCACAGCATGATACTTCACAGCATGATACTTCACAGCATGATACTTCACAGCATGATACTTCACAGCATGATACTTCACAGCATGATACTTCACATGATACTACAGCATATACTCACAGCATGATACTTCACAGCATGATACTTCACAGCATGATACTTCACAGCATGATACTTCACAGCATGATACTTCACAGCATGATACTTCACAGCATGATACTTCACAGCATGATACTTCACAGCATGATACTTCACAGCATGATACTTCACAGCATGATACTTCACAGCATGATACTTCACAGCATGATACTTACCATATACTTAGCATGATACTTCACAGCATGATACTTACAGCATGATACTTCGTGATTTCAGCATGATACTTCACAGCATGATACTTCACAGCATGATACTTCACAGCATGATACTTCAGATTCAGCATGATACTTCAGCATGATCTACAGCATGATACTTCACAGCATGATACTTCCAGCATGATACTTCACAGCATGATACTTCACAGCATGATACTTCACAGCATGATACTTCACAGCATGATACTTCACAGCATGATACTTCACAGCATGATACTTCACAGCATGATACTTCACAGGCATGATACTTCACAGCTGATACTTCACGAATACTTCACAGCATGGATACTTCACAGCATGATACTTCACAGCATGATACTTCACAGCATGATACTTCACAGCATGATACTTCACAGCATGATACTTCACAGCATGATACTTCACAGCATGATACTTCACAGCATGATACTTCACAGCATGATACTTCACAGCATGATACTTCACAGCATGATACTTTCACAGCATGATACTTCACAGCATGATACTTCACCATGATACTTCACAGCATGATACTTCACAGCATGATACTTCACAGCATGATACTTCACAGCATGATACTTCACAGCATGATTACTTCACAGCATGATACTTCAGCTTACTACAGCATGATACTTCACAGCATGATACTTCACAGCATGATACTTCACAGCATGATACTTCACAGCATGATACTTCACAGCATGATACTTCACAGCATGATACTTCACAGCATGATACTTCACAGCATGATACTTCACAGCATGATACTTCACAGCATGATACTTCACAGTACCATGATACTTCACAGCATGATACTTCACAGCATGATACTTCTACAGCATGATACTTCACAGCATGATACTTCACAGCATGATACTTCACAGAATACTTCACAGCATGATACTTCACAGCATGATACTTCACAGCATGATACTTCACAGCATGATACTTCACAGCATGATACTTCACAGCATGATACTTCACAGCATGATACTTCACAGCATGATACTTCAAGCATGATACTTCACAGCATGATACTTCACAGCATGATACTTCACAGCATGATACTTCACAGCATGATACTTCACAGCATGATACTTCACAGCATGATACTTCACAGAATACTTCACAGCATGATACTTCACAGCATGATACTTCACAGCATGATACTTCACAGCATGATACTTCACAGCATGATACTTCACAGCATGATACTTCACAGCATGATACTTCACAGCATGATACTTCACAGCATGATACTTCACAGCATGATACTTCACAGCATGATACACTATACGGTTCTGCAGCCATTATTTCGCCATCTTGAGATAATCGAGCTGGTGACAAAAATGATAAGTAATGACGTACCGTCATTACGAGTGTTAACTTATGTGTATATGTGGCAATGTACATTTCAACAGCATTTTTATCGTGCCGCTAATATCCACATCACAACGGCATTGATTACAAAATGCGTGAAAGTCACCTTTTCTGATTTTAGCAATAAATCCAAATTCTTTGGACCATTCATAGTTAAGTGCAGTCTTTCTTTACGGCATTTCTTTAGGGGCTTAAATAAAGCAAGAAATAAAGTCAGCCACTTCCCACTGCGACCCTCGGCAGACTGACCGTCTCAGACTCCGACGTGTACTTGACAGTTTGACTCGTCTGGTACACGTATTCTGCGGCTCCGAGCGCAGTGTTGCCAATGACAAACACATAAAATAATCAAAATACGTAAATGGTTATTGTAGCCTTCAGTTCCCGCTGTTTTGGTACACGTAAGGTAATTTGCATAATTTTTTTAAGACAGGCCCCCAAAAATGACAAATTACATCCTGCTTGAGGTGGCGCATGACGAAGGACAGAGTGTTCAAAAGCAGGATTGTCCTGCCTAAAGCAGGACGTCTGGCCAGCCTAGTTGCATTTGAGAAAGACCTGCCTAGTATGGGAAAGCGGGTCTGCTGCCGTGCTCCTCCAGTCTAATGCTCTTGTCTTCTTGCACGGACAGAGCCGACTTCCCCACCTGGTCACGTGACGTGTGAGAGTGTGACGTCATCCAGTGTTGTGGTGACGTGGGCGCCGCCGCCACCACGTCACAGGAACGGTGTCATCGTCAACTACCGGGTTTATTACTCCCAATCTTCACTACACGGTGAGTCTACTCTCACTACAGAGAGAGTCTGCTTTCTCCACAGGGTGAGTCTACTTCCCCCTTCACATGGTGAGTCTACTTCCCCCCTCACAGTGAGTCTACTTCCCCCACACGGTGAGTCTACTTCCCCCACACGGTGAGTCTACTTTCCCTACATGGTGAGTCTACTTTCCCCCACACTAAATGCACTTACCTGAGATCTGCAGTCAAGGAAGGTGGTGCTATTTGTCCAGAGTGTTACTTGGTATATATGGGCGGTGTCTTCTTGTTTCTAACTCACCCTGCTACGTAAGTTTCAAGGAACGTTGCAATGTATTAAAAGCAAATCTCCCTTTTAAGGCGGACAAAAAATGGAAAATTCGTTTGGATAAGTATAACAATGAAGGGAAAGTACTTGTGGGTAGCTAAAGGAAACATGTTAACAGTAACGAATGGAAAGGAATTTGCAGAAAGGGAGTCCGTCAGCCGAACCGAAAAAATTACCGTAAGCTTTTCTCTCACCTATGTATTGGTTATTTTTGTATTGTTCCAGTATTGTGATTATTTGTTCTTCAGCTTTGGACATGTGTGGTATACAATACGGACAAGATGAAGAATTAGACACATGCAAAATCTGGGTATTTTTACAATAAAGATACCCAGATGTTTCACGTGTCTAATTCTACACCCTTAGTCTTGGAGTTGGTGAAGAGGTATCGTAGTCTTCAACACTACGCTGCTCTTCACCGTTTTCGGTCCCGGGTCCTATGACCCAGGACCCAAATGTTTTCTAATAAGTATGTCCGAGTGTTTGTTCACTTGTCTTTGTAAATCAAACATGAGAGTTGTTTACTGGTGGATCTAAAGAGGAGTCAATGGACTAATACCAGGTGCTGTCCAAAAGTTCCCGGACTCGAATTTCCTCGCGCTTCCTGGGTGAAATACGGTGTCGAGTTTCAGTGCGGTCGGTCACTCCGTTGATGTTAGTCCGGCATTTTTTCTCGTGTTGTCAGTGCGTTGTTGCGATTTTTTTGTGTAAGACAATGGAATCTTTGAAAAAATAGTGTGACTGAGTGTGTGATTTTACCTTTCTAAGTGTATATTATTAGCCAGCATACAAAATAGTATCCCTGGTGTGATTTTAAGCAATTTTGAAAATATGCCCGAAAATGGCTAAAAACGCTGAACTGTGTGCAAAAAGCTTGGTGAAACGGCTAGTGAAACTCAAAAAAAAATGCTTCAGCAAGCATTTAGCGACGAAACAATGTGTAGGACAGTGTTTTGAATGGTTTTCTTGATTGTAAACATGACGAACATCAGTTGAGGATAATGAACACTCTGGTCGTCCATCAACATCGAAAGCAGACGCCAACATTGAAAAAGTGAGGAAGGTCCTGGATACTCTGACGACGAAGATCGTCGTTTTATTATCCAGAACCCTGCAAGTGGTGTGGGAATTTGTGTGTGACAAAGCATTTTGACTGAAAATTCGAACACCAGACGATCGGCTGCAAAATTTGTGTTCAGCTTCCTGACTCAAGACCAGCGTTTTCTAGCCAAAAAACAACAACATGGCAATCGACCCCCAGCCTCCCTGCTCCCCTGATCTAGACCCACTATGACTTCTTTCTCTTCCCAAATTTAAAAAAAAATGGCACTCAAGGGCAAAGACGGGGAGGAGATTCAAGGAGAATCCCAGTCTGCGCTACACACTGTTAAGAAAGAAGAGTTCCAGAAATGTTCTAGAAGTGGTTGAGATACAGGGATCTGTATATAGCCTCCCATGGAGAGTATTTCCAGGGCAACAACTTCAAAAGTAATTAGGTAAACCAATATATTTTTATCGCGGCAGTCCTGGAATTTTATGATAGAGCCTCGTATATTCACTTTAGAAGATATGTCAACAAAGTTAATGAGCCAAAAGGTAATATGAAACTAAAGTTGCCAGGGAACCATAGACCAGCCGAAATATTTTTTTTATCGGTATATAGGAATGAGATTAAGAGAAAAGAGGAGCCCACTTAAGTGCTACTCGAACGTGTTAGAATCGTAAGGTGGGACAGGTTTAGCGATTGAGTTCTAGAATCTTGCATTCTCTGTTACAGAGGCTAGGGTATTATGGTGTCAACTATCAAGTGTTACAAAGAGTAAAAGTTCACACAGATGTCAAGTATCAAGTGTCATGTGTTACAGAGGGTGGAGGCTCAGGCAGCGTGGTGTCAGAAACACAGCGGGCCACACTGGCAGGACTGTCACCATGGACCAACTACAGTATTACTGTAGCAGCTGCCACCCGTGCGGGCGAGGGCGCGCCCGCACACACTCTTCTCTGTACCACCGACCAGGACGGTGAGGAAATCTATCATACATCTCATGCAATATTCTCTTCCCTTAGAATATATGTGTGTGTGTGTTTGTGTGTGTACTCACCTATTTGTGGTTGCAGAGGTCGAGACTCAGCTCCTGGCCCCGCCTCTTCACTGATCGCTACTAGGTCCTCTCTCTCCCTGCTCCATGAGCTTTATCATACCTTGTCATAAAGCTGTGTATGGTTCCTGCCTCCACTACCTCACTTTCCAGACTATTTCATTTCCTGACAACTCTGGGACTGAAGAAATACTTCCTAACATCTCTTTAACTCATCTGAGTCTTGTATGTATGTGTGTGTGTGTACCTGTGTGTGCGTGTGTGTGTGTGTACTCACCTAATTGTGGTTGCAGGGTCGAGACTCAGCTCCTGGCCCGCCTCTTCGCTGTCCGCTACTGGGTCTCTGCTCTCCCTGCTCCATGAGCTTTATCATACCTCGTCTTAAAACTATGTATGGTTCCTGGTTCCACTATATCTTTCTCTAGACTATTCCACTTCCTGACTACTCTGTGGCTGAAGAAATGCTTCCTAATATCCCTTTGACTCATCTGAGTCTTCAGCTTCCAGTTGTGTCCCCTTGTTTCTGTGTTCCCTCTCTGGAACATCCTGTCACTGTCTACCTTGTCGATTCCCCGCAGTATTTTGTATGTCGTTATCATGTCTCCTCTGACCCTTCTTTCCTCCAGTGTTGTTAGTCCTATTTCCGTCAACCTCTCTTCATAGGACAGACCCCTGAGTTGTGGAACTAACCTTGTCGCAAACCTTTGCACTTTCTCTAGTTTCTTTACGTGCTTGACCAGGTGTGGGTTCCAGACTGGTGCTGCATATTCTAGTATGGGCCTGACGTACACGGTGTACAGTGTCTTGAACGATTCCTTGTTAAGGTAACGGAACGCTAATCTTAGGTTTGCCAGTCGACCATATGCTGCCGCAGTTATCTGGTTGATGTGTGCCTCCGGAGACGTGCTTGGCGTTATACTCACCCCAAGGTCTTTCTCCTTTGCCAAGGTTTGTAGTCTTTGTCCGCCTAGCCTGTACTCTGTCAGCGGTCTTCTTTGCCCTTCTCCGATCTTCATGACTTTGCATTTGGTGGGATTGAATTCGAGAAGCCAGTTGCTAGACCAGATGTCAAGCTTGTCCAGGTCTGTTTGAAGTCCTGCTTGGTCCTCCTCCGATGTGATTCTCCTCATTAATTTCACATCATCTGCGAACAGAGACACTTCTGAGTCTATCCCATCCGTCATGTCATTTACATATACCAAGAATAACACTGGTCCTAGGACTGACCCTGCGGTACGCCGCTCGTCACAGGCGCCCACTGTGATACCTCATCACGCACCATGACCCGTTGTTGCCTCCTGTGAGGTATTCCTGATCCATTCCAGTGCCCTTCCTGGTATACATGCTTGTTCTTCCAACTTCTTTACTAATCTCATGTGAGGAACTGTGTCGAAGGCCTCCCTGCAGTCCAGAAAAATGCAATCAACCCACCCTTCTCTCTCTTGCCTTACCTCTGTTACTTTATCATAGAACTCTAGGAGGTTTGTTACACAGGATTTGCCTTCCCGGAATCCGTGCTGTCTGGTGTTTATTATCCTATTCAGCTCGAGGTGCTCCACCATTCTTTTCCTGATGATTTTCTCCAGGACTTTGCACACTATACATGTAAGTGACACCGGTCTATAGTTTAGTGCCTCTTTTCTGTCTCCTTTTTTAAAGATGGGGACTACGTTGGCCTTCTTCCATACCTCAGGTATCTGCCCATTTTCAAGGGATGTGTGTGTGTATGTGTGTGTGTGTGTGTGTGTGTGTGTGTGTGTGTGTGTGTGTGTATGTGTAGCCTGGCTTACTTCAGGAATAATTAAACGAGATATTTCATTCTAAAAGTGTTCTTCAATGAGTGCAGAGTTTGGAAGGCACTTGGTGGGTTGTGTTCCACTGTATGTTCAAGCAAGGTATTACCAGCATTGTATTTTTAGTGAAGGTGAGACAACTTTGTAGGATTTTACCCTGTACACATCCTGTTCTTGTGATCATAGTGCCGGAAGCTCCTGCACACGTGAAGGCGGTAGTGTCCGGGCCGCGGGCGGCCGTTGTGTCGTGGGCGCCGCCTACACGCCCACACGGGCGTATCAGCCGCTACACGGTGCACTGGGAGCCAGCTGGTGGGCGAGGCGGACCCCACAGCCGGAGAGTGGAGCCCCATCTGACCCACCTGACCCTGCATGACCTGCCTCACACCACACACCAGGTCAGTGCCATTACCACTTGACCCTGCATGACCTTCCCCACACCACCACCACCTGACCCTGCATAACCTTCCCCACACCACCACCACCTGACCCTGCATGACCTTCCCCACACCACCACCACCTGACCGTGCATGACCTGCCCCACACCACCACCACCTGACCCTGTATGACCTGCCCCACACCACCACCACCTGACCCTGCATGACCTGCCCCACACCACCACCACCTGACCCTGCATGACCTGCCCCACACCACCACCACCTGACCCTGCATGACCTGCCCCACACCACCACCACCTGACCCTGCATGACCTGCCCCACACCACCACCACCTGACCCTGCATGACCTGTCCCACACCACCACCACCTGACCCTGCATGACCTGCCCCACACCACCACCACCTGACCGTGCATGACCTGCCCCACACCACCACCACCTGACCCTGCATGACGTGCCCCACACCACCACCACCTGACCCTGCATGATCTGACACACACCACCACCACCACCTGACCCTGCATGACCTGACAAACACCACCACCACCATCTGACCCTGCATAACCTGACACACACCACACACCAGGTCAGTGCAAATGTTTCCTATTGGCTTTTAAATTTAATTTAGGATTAGATTACCGTATTTCAAACTAATCAACACTAAAAAATCGATTAAATATAATACTGTGTCTAGTCACCTAATAATTAAGCTGTACCTGAGGAAGATTTTGTCGACAGGTGTGGGTGACAGCGTCGACCAGGATGGGTGAAGGTCCATCGAGCAGTGTGGCCGTAGTCAAGCCTTCACACACAGGTACGTCCACATACGTCAGTATAACGTTACTATACAAGGGTACTGGTAGAGTGGCCCGATTGAGCTGGCCATAACGAAGTAATGCCACCAGAGGGTATTTTTGAGTACCCGTGCACAAGCATATTAAATAGAAATGCTCAAAGAAATGGCAAAATATTTCTTCAATAGCGCTCATAGTGCTCATAGTGTAGTGGTTATCACATCTGTCTAACACACACAAGGTCCCAGGTTCGAGCCCTGGTGAGCACAAGCTTTTTGGCTGGTCACAGACCGGGCCGCGGGGGCGTTGATCCCCGGAACTCTCTCCAGGTAAACTCCAGGTATAGCTAAGAGAGAGATGAGGTACGAAGAAGGATTGTCACACGTACACATGCACGTCGACACGCACGTGTTTCTTCAACGCACAAGTTCTACAACTACGACGACGCTCTAAATGATATACCAGCATCACTGCCATGTATAAAAAAAGATGCTGGAAATGACGGTCACAAGGATCATGTGTTGAATCACCTGGAAGAGGGAGAGTTTGTCAGGATGAGCCTCACTGTTCCACTGGTGGGAAGCTCTTTAATACGATCCTGCTGGAGTTTTATGGCAGATTAACAAACAAATTGCGAGAGATACGGAGAGGAGCGACCTGATGCATAAACCTGAAGAGAAGGCGGGGATGAAAGGCATACCTGTGGCTCAATGAGTAACTGAGGGATAAACAGAGTGTAGGAGAGGTAATAGGGATACAGGAACTAAGCAGGGTACACCAAGGATCGGAATTATGATTACTACTGTCTTAGTTATATGTAAATAATCTGCCAGAGAGAGAAGAATCCTATATAGGTGTCTCACTTTGCCGATCATGTGACACCAACGAAAACAGTAAAAACAGTATTAAAAAAGACCTCTCTAGTCCAAATCTTTCACGTGTACGATCAAGAAGAGAGGGAAGCATAAGTGAAGAGCGGAAAGGGAGTACGGGTTCAAGGAAAAAGTCTACAACAATCATTGTATAAGAAGGACCTGCAAATAATCATAACACCAACTTTATTGCCAGTGCAATATGTCAACCACATAACTTATGAAGCTGATGCGAGGCCAGCAAGCGTCAAGACAACCTTCAGAGACCATAATAATAATAATAAAGTTTGCCTCACCGGCAGAGAAGCCCCCAGGATTGCAGATGCCCAGATTCAATAAACTCCGGTTCTTTTACCGCACTCTCGCACTCCTGTAGTATTAAGATGTGCGATAAATAACGGCCAGTAAAAGTGGCACAAGAACTCAAAGGAAAGAAAACAGATTAAGTAATTAACTCATGTGAGGCATATGTTTATACCATTAACCGATTCACTATGTACACTATTTATAAGTCAGAATTATTATTATCAGTGAGAGTACACAGACACACCAGAGAACCATAGGTCACAACGAGGTAGGAACCAGCTGCCTGCTAGAGAGCATTTGCGTGACCAGTTGAAATGATTGTCACAGACGAGGTAATCGAGTCAGTCTTCCAACATCTGACATGTCAGAAATGCCACAACATATCTAATAGTCACCAAATGATCTGGAGCTGCATACTACCTCCAGATGGCTCTGAAAACTTGTGATTACAGGCAACGAAATTGGTTGGTCGTCTGTGTGTTGAATACATATATAATGTACCCAGAGTACACAACACTGGGTAAGCTTAGTTTTGGCAGCTTTGGACGTATAATTTAAATAATAATAATAAGAATAAGAAGAAGAAGGAAAACTATATACGTTTAAAAAAATATATTACTGTAAATAAGTAAGATAAAAGGATTCAATCAGAGCATCAGATCCTCAGATCGCTGGATAAACATAACAAAATTCTAAACTTAATAAAGACAAATAATGTATCAACGTTACTGGTAAGAACATCTCCACATAGTTTAATTAGAAAATAATATTGAAATATAATAGGCTGGAGATGGAACCGTCGAGGTGTACCCCAGAGCGCAGTCAATGACTGGCCAGATCTGTTTTAATTTTTAAAATAACCATCTTACTGCACATTATTTAATAAACCATCTTGCAACACATCGCTTAATAAACCATCTTGCAACACATCATTTAATAAACCATCTTGCAACAAAGCATTCAATAAACCATCTTGCAACACATTCAATAAACCATCTTGCAACACATCTCTTAATGAACCACCTTGCAATACATCATTTAATAAACCATCTTGCAACACATCGCTTAATAAACCATCTTGCAAAACATCATTCAATAAACCATCTTGCAACACATCGCTTAATAAACCATCTTGCAACACAATAATCCAACTTGCAATACATTATTTAATAAACCATCTTGCAACACATCATTTTAAGTTATTTCGGGCGGAGTTGTGTGGGCGGGCATTACCGTGCTATTCAGTGACTACATCCACACACCCCGTAATTAACAGTTCCCGCGGGCGTGTGGGCGGTGGGCGGAAACGTGACGGCGGCGTGGAAGGAGGACGTGAGTCTGGCGTGTGGAGCAGTGGGCGTACCAGAGCCCACCCTCACCTGGACCCACCAGAGAACCCCCATCCCTGACCCCCATGACAGGTGAGTCCCCGACCCCATACAGTGAGTCCCCGACCCCATGACAGGTGAGTCCCCGACCCCATGACAGGTGAGTCCCCGACCCCATGACAGGTGAGTCCCGACCCATGACAGGTGAGTCCCGACACCCATGACAGGTGAGTCCCGGACACCCATGACATGTGAGTCCCCGACCCCATGACAGGTGAGTCCCCGACACCCATGACAGGTGAGTCCCCGACACCCATGACAGGTGAGTCCCGACACCCATGACAGGTGAGTCCCCGACACCCATGACAGTTGAGTCCCGACACCCATGACAGGTGAGTCCCGACACCCATGACAGGTGAGTCCCCGACACCCATGACAGTGAGTCCGACCCCATGACAGGTGAGTCCCCGACCCCATGACAGGTGAGTCCGGACACCCATGACAGGTGAGTCCCCGACCCCCATGACAGGTGAGTCCCGGACACCCATGACAGGTGAGTCCCCGACCCCATGACAGGTGAGTCCCGGACACCCATGACAGGTGAGTCCCCGACACCCATGACAGGTGAGTCCCCGACACCCATGACAGGTGAGTCCCCGACACCCATGACAGGTGAGTCCCGGACACCCATGACAGGTGAGTCCCCGACACCCATGACAGGTGAGTCAGACACTACTTTCTTAACGTACTGGAGGACAGAAATATAGAGTTAACACCAATAACATTTAAGGACACTAACAGTGTTTTTGTAACTAAACAATATAGTGTTAAAACATTCAACATTCTCTACAGTTACCTGACGATAACTTGAAGAAGTTGGGATACTTGAATGTTACAATATTTATGTATATAGTTTAAATAATAATGTTGTGTCTAACGCACGGGCTGGCACGAAGTGCTTTACGACTCACGAATTCGTAATTCCAAGATCGTAAGCAAGTCACGGAACAGATGAGGCTGGAATTAGTTTCAAGTTGAATAGTTATTACACAGGCCTGTGACTTTTGGGACACGCCTGCCGTGGGTTCGAGTCCCGTCAGTTGTGTCTTCCTGTCAGCATGCCGAGCGGCAGGATAAGTCGCGCTTCTCAATAAAATCACTCTGGGGGGGGGGGGGGTAATCGAGGAAAAAACTGTTTTAAGAGATTGACCTAAAATTTTCTGATTAGTTTCACACCTGCACCAGAGTGTTATCAGTCCAGAATTCTCTTTTTAATCAGATTTCACCTTGTTAATGTTTTCTTTTTGAAGAAGAAGAAGAAGAAGAGTCTCCTCCAGGCCAGCGTTGCCCTGTACACCTCTTGATATGAAGAAATGCTTGTGGTTAATTGTATTAAATAATTCTGTTTACTTATCTGATTTAAGTCTCTTGTATTACTTAAATTTCCTAATTATTTTGGCAACAGATACTGACCATTTTGGAACTTAATTTGTTACACAATTTCATTTAGGTAAACGGGTCACACTGAGAACATTTCGTGTTATGTACAAATTCCATTGTAAACATGTGGTATTTATGGGTCCTAATGTGAATATTTCGTGTTATGTACAGGTCCGATTGTAAACATGTGTTATTTACGGGTCCCATTGTGAATATTTCGTGTTATGAACAGGTTCCGGGTGCAGCCTGACGGGACGCTGACGTTGGCTGACGTACAGAGGACTGACAGCGGCCGCTACACCTGCACTGCTGTCAACCATCACGGCAGTGACTCCGTCACTTACAATCTCACTGTTCTAGGTCAGTAATCCCGTCACCGTGACAGGTCACTGTCACCTGTGTTTGATCAGTGCCCTTGGTGCTGGGTCATAGTAGATAAGTGCCCTGGGTCACAGTAGTTCAGTGTCCTGGGTTACAGTAGGTCAGTGCCTTGGGTCACAGTAGGTCAGTGCCTTGGGTCACAGTAGGTCAGTGTCCTGGGTCACAGTAGGTTAGTGCTCTGGATCATAGCAGGTCAGTCCTCTGGGTTCCAGTAGGTCAGAGCTCAGTTGGTCAGTGCCTTGGGTCACAGTAGATCAGTGTCCTGGGTCACAGTAGGTTAGTGCCCTGGATCATAGTAGGTCAGACCTCTGGGTCTCAGTAGGTCAGAGCCCTAGATCACAGTGTATGCCCAGTTGGGGTTTATATTTCGCGTCAGGCCGTCCTTTATATTTTGTATCACCAGTGCCGATATCTAGCGAACGTTAGGCCTACCCACAGCTCACCCCGCAGCACCCTGTTTTTCCATCACTCTTGCACCTGCCATCCTAGAGACAACAAGCCTACTCTCTCTCTCTCTCCCTCCCGGGCATGGCCCTCTGGGCAGTCTAGGCCGCCATAACACACTGCCTGTGTACCAAGAACCAATAAAACTACACGACGCCTCCGAAGCCTTATCATTCATTCCCACTACCAGATCCACACACAAACCTGTTTATTATAACTGGTGGCAGCGGTGGGATAGTGCTACACCTCAAGCTGGATGTACTCGTGTAGGAGCCAAACACACCAAAACAACCTCACCTCGACTTCCATAGCTTAGATGGGCATAGGGACGCTGTAGAAGGTCTGAAGAAGGTTGCAAGTAAGTGCTGAGGTGCTGCAGGGCAGGAGATGAAGTGCACACATGACCGGTGGACCCAGAATGACGTCGTGACGACAATGTCCAAATTTTGCAGGAAAATCAAAGGACAAGGTTTCGTCTCTATCATCGAGACGATGTGAGCACCTGCAGATGCTGTAAACAAACAGGTGTCGTGGATGGACATGGATGCAGCTGGATGAAAAGCTTTGCTCCTCTCAACCCTGTAGGACAGGGCTCCACTCTTCTTCTGGAAAACCGCTTGCCACCACTGTTGTAATTGTCTATTGGGTTGGTCTAGTAACTTGTCAGGTAGTATAGAGGTAGGTGAGATATACGGCCATTGACTAGCTTTTTCTTTATTGGAATAATGGGGGTTCACCGCAGGCAGTGTGAGGTGTGCCCAAGCCAGTCCAGGAGGGGAGCTGTTAACTGGAAGGTTGCAGGTTTAGGAGTGAGCAATTTGCATTCATTATTGTCTAGAGCGACTGAGAGAAAATATATATGTCACGTGTTAATTTTTCTCAGTCAGTGTTCCTTTACTAGTGTTCTCACATGTTCGTGAATGCTTTAGTGTCGATTTTTGCACAGAAAAAGCATCATTTGCTTGTGCAAGCCATCTTGTAAGTGCATGTGCAATGCGGGTGTACAAGTTTACGTGTGTCCCCTATGAAGTGGTCTGAGCCCAGATGAATGTGTAGACCACAGTTTTGTCTGAGACCAGACCATGTCACCCCACTGTGACTGTTCGACGACTGACACTAGTCAGATTACAAGTGTCGGTTGAGCCCCCCTTCTGTAGATATTGGAAAGATAAACACATAAGCAGTATAATGTGATCCTTTATTGACAACGTTTCGCCCACTGCGTGGGCGAAACGTTGTCAATAAAGGATCACATTATACTGCTTATGTGTTTATCTTTCCATTGTGTCGGTATTTTATACAATTTATTTCCATTCTGTAGATAGTACTTATGCTCACCACTCTCGAAGATGTGACTTCCGAGTCGTACTTGTCACTCCATCTCCTGACCGTCCGAATACAATTATGAGTAGAAACATGTCTGGGGACGCTCACTTGAATCTCTTCTCTGACTCCGACTGTCGAGAGGATGACATCGTCAAATCGCGGTCTCCCTCTGTCGGTTGGCGACTGTCTGACTCGTGTCATGGCTTCACTGATCAGCCTGCTCAAAGTATGTTGTCACTTTGACTGCTAGCCTGCTCACTCCAGTTATGATGTATGCTGCTACGACTCCAACATACGACAGAGTCATCCCTGTTACGACTCGCCTCACTCGAGGGCGCCAGCAGGTTGTGCCCCAGGTTGAGTGAACCTTGCAGCGACTACTCCACGATGACTGCTTCACCATTCCAGATGAGACCGTACCCTGTTATATCATAGTTCAGCAGCAGTGATGTCTCCTGTGTTGAGGTATATGTCCAGACACAGGAAGGCGTGCAGTGATGTTTCCGAAGCTAACTGCCTGGGACCACGATGTTTTAGCACACCCCCCTTTTTTTTCCTTCCCTCCCTGTAGGAAGCTTTTTTAAGTCCATGTCCACTTGTATATATATGTTCTTATTTTGTGTTCTGTACCCTGTTCCTGCGAGAGAGAGACCGAGTTTTTTTAGTCAATCACTTTCGAGGACGACCATAGGTAAGTGGCCGAGCCATGTATGCCCAGTTTGGGATGGTTTTTCGCATCAGGCCATCATTTATATTTCGTGTCATCAGTGCTGACATCTAGCAAGAATTACGCCTATCCTCAGCTCACCCTGCAACACCGTGCTTTGTTCTCACTCTCACACCCGCCAACCTAGAGATAACAAGCTTACTCTCTCTCTCCCTAGTCGGCATGTCCCTCTGGGCTGCCATAACACACTGCCTGTGTACCAAGAGCCTCCGAAGCCTAATCATTCATTCCCGCTACCAGATCCACACAAACTCGTTTATTATAACAGTAGGTCAGTGCCCTGGGCCACGGCAGGTCAGTGCTCAAGGTCACAGTAGGTCAGGGCCCTGGGCCTCAATGTGTCAGTGCCATGGGTATACTAGGTCAGTTCTCTTGGTAAGAGGAGGACTGTGCAGTGGGCCAGAGTAGGTCAGTGCCCTTTGCCTCAGTAGATCAGTGCTCTGGGTCACATTAGGTCAGTGCTTCGGGTCACAATAGGTCAGTACTCTGGGTCACAATAGGTCAGTGTTCTAGGCAACAGTTATCCAGTGCTCTGGGTCACTGTAGGTCAGTGTCCTGGGCCACAGTGCGCACGTCCCTACGGTCAAACTAAATAAGTACTCTGGGTCACAATAGGTCATTGCCTTGGTCACAGTAGGTCAGTGCCCTAGGTCACAATAGTTCAGTGTCCTGTGTTACAGTAGATCATTTCCCTGGGTCACAGTAGGTCATGGCCCTGGGTCACAGTAGGTCAGTGACCTGACTTATGAGTTACAGTAGGTCAGTGCCCTGGGCCACTGTAGATCAGTGTTCTGGGTCACAGTTGGTTAATGCCCTGGGTCACAGTTTGTCAGTGCCCTGGGTCACTGTAGGTCAGTGGCCTGAGTTCTGAGCAACAGTAGGTCAGTGCACTGGGTCACAATAGGTCAGTGCCCTGGGTCACAGTAGGTCGGTGACCTGAATTCTTGGTAACAGTAAGTCAGTGCCCTGGGTCACCGTAGGTCAGTGTTCTGGGTCGCAGTTGGTCAATGCCCTCGTTCACAGTAGGTCCGTGACCTGGGTCACTGTAGTTCAGTGTTCTGGGTCACAGTTGGTAAATTCCCTGGGCCACAGTAGGTAAGTGCCCTGGGTCACACTGTCAGTATTATGGGTCACAGTAGGTCAGTGCTCTGGGTCACAGTTGGTTTGTGCACTTGGTCACAGTAGATCGGTGCCCGGGGTCACAGTAGGTCAGTGACCCGTGCTCTGAGTAACAGTAGGTCAGTGCCCTGGGCCACAGTAAGTCAGTGCTCTGGGTCACAGTAGGTCAGTGCTCTGGGTCACAGTTGGTCAGTGTCCAGGGTCACAGTAGGTAAGTGCCATGAGTCACAGTAGATCAGTGCTCTGGGTCACAGTAGGTCGGTGTCTTGGGTCACAGTAGGTCAGTGCTCTGGGTCTCGGTTGGTAAGTGCCCAGGGTCACAGTAGGTCAGTGCCCTGAGTCACAGTAGGTCAGTGCTCTGGGTCACAGTCGGTCAATGTCCTGGGTCACAGTAGGTAAGTCTTGGTCACAGTAGGTCGGAGACCTGGGTCACAGTAGATCGGTGCCCGGGGTCACAGTAGGTCAGTGCTCTGGGTCACAGTAGGTCAGTGTCCTGTTGACAGTAGGTCAGTGCCCTGGGTCAGAGTAAGTAATTTCTTTGAGTCACAATTGTTCAGAGCCCTTTGTCACAGTAGTAGGTCAGTGCCCTGGGTCACAGTAGGTCAGTGTCCTGGGTCACAGTAGGTCGGTATCCTGAATTCTGGGTTACAATAGATCAGTGACCTGTGTTCTTGGTTACAGTAGGTCTGTGCCTTGGGTCACTGTAGGTCAGTGTTCTGGGTCACAGTTAGTCAGTGCCCTTGGTCAGAGTAGTTCAGTGCCCTGTTCACAGAAGGCCGGTGCCCGGGGTCACAATAGATCAGTGCTATGGTTCACAGTTGGTCGGTGCCCTGGGTCACAGTAGGTCGGTGCCTGGGGTCACAGTAGGTCAGTGCCCTGGGTCACAGTAGTTCAGTGCCCTGTTCACAGTAGGCCGGTGCCCGGGGTCACAGTAGATCAGTGCTATGGTTCACAGTTGGTCGGTGCCCTGGATCACAGTAGGTCAGTGCCAGCAGCAGTAAAGTAACGTGAGCTTATGTCCCTGACAGTGCCACCTTCAGCACCGTTACTTCACGTCACAGAGACAACCTCGTCCTCCATCAGAGTCCAGTGGAGTGTTGAGGACAACGGTGGAGCAGCCCTCCAAGGAGCTACCCTCCACTACAGGTAAGTCCTCCCTCCGTCCCTCTCTCTCTCTCACTTTCCTTCCCTTTTACATCCCTCTAGAGCAAGGGTCATCAAACTGGTCACTACGAGGGCCACATCGTATATCTTACACATTTTCGAGAGCCAAAGAAAAAAATCCAAGTTTTATTTTGGTCCTTTTTGTAATCAGAATGATATGATTCAAAGCAAAAGAGAAATGTGACAATTAGGAAGAAATAATACCGTACTTACACAGAAATTATGTATAATGAGTAAAAATATCAAACATAAGCCAATGCTCTGATGGTATAATCAATTACCGAACTGCAGATAATAAAAGCTGGCACAAGATTAATTTGCACAAGATTAATTTGCACAAGATTAATGGCAATGATGGAACCGGTTTTTAATTTCAAAATATTACTGAACTGAGTTTTCAAGCTTGAGGAGCCATTTAGGATGGACTTCAAATACTCAATCAGATAAATCTGTGCGATATTTGGACCCGACTTACTTCTTTTTTGAAAATGTTTGTTCACAAAGGCGCGTTGTACCAAAACTGATACAGACCCAGAAGCAAATCGCTTCAAATTTGAAACTGTTCAGACTGTAAAGATTTGTAAAATTGGATCAGATTTCTTTCTTTATATTTTTCTTTCAGCATGTCATCTGATTGGAGATCAATAATTTCCATTTGAAACTGACTTGGGAGTGTTTCAGCACTGCAGTCAGATGGATTTCGAAACAGCTTTATTCTGAGACTCTCTGACCGCGGGTTCGAACCCCACCCGTGGTATGGTTTAGAAACTTTCACCTGGCCTTCAAACAGCATCAGTTTTGCTCTGAATGCCTTAACATGCGTGAATAAATCACAAATCAAATTTATTTCACCTTGCAACTTCAGATTCAACTGATTCATATGGCTTGTCATAGCTGCAAAAAAAAAAAAATGCCAGTTTTCGAAGCCAATCAGCGTTTGATAAAGTGGCTCAGGTCGATTCTTCTCTGAGAAATTAATCAATTTCCTTCTAAGCCATCGAACTGCTGTATCATAACGCAAGTCTACGAACTCAGAATCAGTTTGTTTCCGAAACTGGCGATGATTAAGCCCGTGAGATCGAATAATATTCACTGTTAAACAGTAAGTTTCAGAACGCAAGACATATCCACATATTTTCTGCACAATGCTTGATGATGGATAACGCCTGGATAATTGATGGATAGACCCCTGGCTGTCTTCAAGAAGGTACTGGACAGGCACCTAAAGTCAGTACCTGACCAACCGGGCTGTGGTTCGTACGTCAGTTTGCATGCGGCCAGCAGTAACAGCCTGGTTGATCAGATCCTGATCCACCATGAGGCCTGGTCTCAGACCGAGCTGCAGGGGCGTTGACCTCCGAAACCCTCTCCAGGTAAACTCCAGGTAAACTCAAAACAGAAACATTGGCTTTGAGAATCCACCATCCATACAAGGTTTTGTGATTTGTCCAACCAAACCTTTCTTCACCTCAGACATGTTCTTTCTTCCATCAATTGTTACGCATTGCATTTTATTTCATCCCACGTTATATTCAAATACAGTTTTTTTTTTTTAATTTTTGAAAGATGCCTTCTCCGGTTCTTGTATTGTGCATGTTATTCACTGATGCTAATTCTTGTGTGACATTAAATTCATTGTCGACGCCACAAATGAATACCAGTTGTGAGGTGCACTCACATCATTCGACTCATCAAGGGCGAGAGATTAAAACTGAAAATTTCGTGCTTTGTCTGAAGATTTTGAACAGATTTGCTTTTCCTGCGCATAACTCTGCCACAGCTTCCTTCACACACACTTTGATCAGATCTCCATCGGTGAATGGCTTTCCTCTTTTAGCAAATACATAAGCTGCTTGGTAACTGACCCTGGTTAAAGTTTCATTTTCATCTCTCTTCTGCTTAAAAAAAAACCTTGTTGAGAAAGCAACCTTCGTTGCATTGATTCTAACCTTTCTGAACTGTGTGTTCCTGTGAGCTGGGAGTAACTTGGTTTATGTTGCTCTAATAGTGCCGACGTACATTGTACTTCTTTAAAACTGCAACAGTTTCGTGGCGTACGACACACAAGGCTTCATCACCTGCTTGAACAGAGAAGTAATTTACGCCCCATTCTTCATTACACAGGCGACACTCACTCTGCACTATTCATTTCCTTTTTACTTCCGTAACTGAAGGGTATATCTGGAAAATGAAAACATTAGAACTAAAATTTGAAGAAATTTTGACATATAAATTGTTGCAAGAAACAAAATCCTTAACTTTAAGTTACTGACAATGAGGGTTTTTTATTAGTTTTGCTGTTTATAAATATTTCAAGTTGCTGCGGGCTGCTTAAAATCTAGTGACGGGCCACAGTTTGGAGACCCCTGGTCCAGAGAACCACCCTTCAGTACATTCTCCCATAACAATACTTGTGTGTGTGTGTGTGTGTGTGTGTGTGTGTGCGTGTACTCACCTATTTGTGGTTGCAGGGGTCGAGTCATAGCTCCTGTGTGTGTGTGTGTGTGTGTGTGTGTGTGTACAACAGGTGATCGGGGTATTAGTGTTGTTTGGGACTCTATCTTATTAACATTAAAATTCATTTTAATGAAGTTGTTGTGTAGTAATGTTCTGGTCTACTGGCTACTGTCTTCTTTATTGTGTAATACTGTAGTGCCACAACAGTGCCGGTACAGTGTTAGTACAGTCCTAGTACTGTGCCGGTACAGTGGTAGTACAGTTTTAGTACTATGCCTGAAAAGTGCCAGTACAGTGCCAGAACAGTGCTAGTACAGTACTGTACCAGTACAGTGTCAAGTACATTTCAAGTACAGTGCTAGTACAATGCCATAACAGTGCTAGTACAGTACCAGTCCAGTGCTAGTACAGCACTAGCTCAGTGCAAGGCAAACCATTAATACAGTGGAGTAATGAGTGTGTGGTGGACAGGTCAGCGGGCGGGGAGTGGTTAAGAGCTGCAGTGGATGGTGACCAGCGATCCTTCACTGCCAGAGATCTTCGTTGTGGCACTCTGCACCACTTCTACCTCACCGCTCACAACCACATAGGTCAGTACATCACTCTACCTCACCACTCACAACCACCAAAGTCAGTACATCACTACCTCACAACCAAATAGGTCAATACAACACTCTACCTCACCACTCACAACCACATAGGTCAGTACATCACTACCTCAAAACTCACAACCACATCAATCACTACAACACTACCTCACCACCCACCACCACATTAAATAATGCCGTATAGATTACTCCTGTTTTTCGTGGGACTACGCCCTCCCCACCAAAAAAAAAAATTAAAATCATGTTACAGATTATCCAAAATAAGATGGTAAGATTCATCGGTCCAAGAGAACATATAGGATAGGATGAAATGAAGGAATTGTAAATGCTACAAGGGAAACAGAATAAGGCAGCTGAAACCAAGCTACGTGTACAAAAGTGTCAACAATCAATGCCTAGAGAATCTTGCTCCCAACTTTGAAAAAAAAAAATTAGGAACGAAAATCAGTATTATATTTGGGAATGGTAAAATAATTTTGCAGCAACTTAGCTCGGCCTCCACCACCTTGTATTACATAAAGATAGAGAACTTAACTGTATTACCTAAGTAAGTAAGTTTATTCAGGTGTACACGAATACAGTTATATAGATTATCATGGATAACCCAAAAAAGTCAGTGACTTATTTCCTTTGGGTCCAACAATCGTACTATAAATATAATTTAAAACAGAATTAAGAAGAACATAACGAATGCAACTGCAAAAAAAAGGGAGGAAAGTGATTTTTTCTTTTAAGGCGCAACAGCTGTCTTCCATCGTGGGGTGACTCCTTTAATCCCCCCAGGGAGAGGAAACTCTTTCACCGTCATTCACTTAATCCGTCTCCCCAGAGAAGGAAAAACATTTAGAAGATGGGTTGTGATTTTATAGATTGTTAAAACATTTATATATTATTATTGATCTTATACATTCATTCGAATTTCTTTCATTGATAATAATGATAATAATAACAATAACAACAACAAAAACAATAATATTTTTTTAAACACATCGGCAGATTCCCACCAAGGTAGGGTGGCCAGAAAAACAAAAACTTTCATCATCATTCACTCCATCACTGTCTTGCCAGAGGGGTGCTTTACACGACAGTTACAAAACTGCAACATTAACACCCCTCCTTCAGAGTGCAGACACTGTACTTCCCATCTCCAGGACTCAAGTCCGGCCTGCCGGGTTCCCTGAATCCCTTCATAAATGTTACTATGCTCATACTCCAACAGCACGTCAAGTATTAAAAACCATTTGTCTCCATTCACTCCTATCAAATACGCTCACGCATGCTTGCTGGAAATCCAAGCCCCTCGCACACAAAACCTCTTGTACCTCCTCCCTCCAACCTTTCCTAGGCCGACCCCTACCCCGCCTTCCCTCGACTACAGATTTATACACTCTCGAAGTCATTCTGCTTCGTTCCATTCTCTCCACATGTTCGAACCACCTAAACAACCCCTCCTCAGCTCTCTGGATAATAGTTTTGGTAATCCCGCACCTCCTCCTCCTAATTTCCAAACTCCGAATTCTCTGCATTATATTCACACCACACATTGACCTCAGACATGACATCTCCACTGCCTCCAGCCTTCTCCTCGTTGTAACATTCATCACCCATGCTTCACACCCATATAAGAGTGTTGGTATAATTATACTCTCATACATTCCACTCTTTACTTCCATGGACAAAGTTCTTTGTCTCCACAGACTCCGAAGTGCACCACTCACCCTTTTCCTCTCATCAATTCTATGATTCACCTCATCTTTCATAGACCCATCTGCTGACATGTTCACTCCTAAATATCTAAATACATTCACCTCCTCCATACTCTCTCCCTCCAATCTGATATCCAATCTTTCGTCACCTAATCTTTTTGTTATCATCATCACCTTACTCTTTCCTATATTCACTTTCAATTCTCTTCTTTTACATACCCTACCAAATTCATCCACCAACCTCTGCAACTTCTCTTCAGAATCTCCCAAAAGCACAGTGTCATCAGCAAAAAGCAACTGTGACAACTCCCACTTTGTATTTGATTCTTTGTCTTTTAACCCCACACCTCTTGCCATCACCCGCGCATTCACTTCTCTTTCAACCCCATCTATAAATATATTGAACAACCACGGTGACATCACACATCCTTGTCTAGGGCCTACTTTTACTGGGAAATAATCTCCCTCTCTCCTACACACTCTAACCTGAGCCTCACTATCCTCATAAAAGCTCTTCATTGCTTTCAGTAACCTACCTCCTATTCCATACACCTGCAACATCTGCCACATTGCCCCCGTATCCATCCTATCATACGCCTTTTCCAAATGCATAAATGCCCCGAAAACCTCTTTACCCTTACCTAAATACTGTTCACATATATGTTTCACTGCAAACACTTAGTCTACACACCCCTTACCTTTCCTAAATCCCCCTTGTTCATCTGCTATCCTGCTCTCCGTCTTACTCTTAATTCTTTCAATAATAACTCTACCATTCACTTTACCTGGTATACTCAACAGACTTATTCCCCTATAATTTTTGCACTCTCTTTTATTCCCTTTGCCTTTATACAACGGAACAATACACTCTCTCTGCCAGTCCCTAGGTACCTTACCCTCTTCCATACATTTATTAAATAATAGCACCAACGACTCCAAAACTATATCCCCGCCTGCTTTTAACATTTCTATCTTTATCCCATCAATCCCAGCTGCCTTACCCCTTTCATTCTACTCACTGCCTCACGAACTTCTCCCACACTCACAACTGCCTCTTCCACACTCCTACAAGATGTTATTCCTCCTTGCCCTATATACGAAATCACAGCTTCCCTGTCTTCATCAACATTTAACAACTCCTCAAAATATTCCCTCCATCTTCCCGATACCTCTAACTCTCCATTTAATAACTCTCCTCTCCTATTCTTAACTGTCAAATCCATTTGTTCCCTAGGCTTCCTCAACTTATTAATCTCACTCCAAAACTTTTTCTTATTTTCAACAAAATTTGTTGATAACATCTCACCCACTCTCGTATTTGCTCTCTTTTTACATTGCTTCACCACTCTCTTAACCTCTCTTTTTCTCTCCATATACTCTTCCCTCCTTGCATCACTTTTACTTTGTAAAAACCTCTCATATGTTAACTTTTTCTCCCTTACTAGTCTCTTTTCATCATCATTCCACCAATCGCTCTTCTTCCCTCCCGCACCCACTTTCCTGTAACCACAAACTTCTGCTGAACACTCTAACACTATATTATTAAACTTACCCCATACATCTTCGGCCCCATTGCCTACACTCTCACTAGCCCATCTATCCTCCAATAGTTGTTTATATCTTACCCTAACTGCCTCCTCTTTTAGTTTATAAACCTTCACCTCTCTCTTACTTACTGCTTCTATTTTCCTTGTATCTCATCTACCTTTTACTCCCACTTTAGCTGCAACTAAAAAGTGATCTGATATATCTGTGGCCCCTCTATAAACATGTACATCCTGAAGTCTACTCAACAGTCTTTTATCTACCAATACGTAGTCCAACAAACTTCTGTCATTATGCCCTACATCATATCTTGTATACTTATTTATCATCTTTTTCTTAAAGTATGTATTACCTATAACTAAACCCCTTTCTATACAAAGTTCAATCAAAGGGCTCCCATTATCATTTACACCTGGCACCCCAAACTTACCTACCACACCCTCTCTAAATGTTTCTCCTACTTTAGCATTTAGGTCTCCTACCACAATTACTCTCTCACTTGGCTCAAAAGTTCCTACACACTCGCTTAACATCTCCCAAAATCTCTCTCTCTCCTCTACATTCCTCTCTTCTCCAGGTGCATACACGCTTATTATGACCCACTTTTCGCATCCGACCCTTATTTTAATCCACATAATCCTTGAATTTACACATTTATATTCCCTCTTCTCCTTCCATAACTGATCCTTCAACATTATTGCTACCCCTTCCTTAGCTCTAACTCTCTCAGATACTCCTGACTTAATCCCATTTATTTCTCCCCACTGAAACTCGCCTATTCCCTTTAGCTTTGTTTCGCTTAGGGCCAAACTTTGGCTCTAAGCGAAATAATAATAATAATAATATAATAAAAATGATAACAATAAACATAATATCAATAACAGCAATAATAAAAATAATAATAATTACAATGATAATAATAATAATAATAATAATAATAATAATAATAATAATAATAATAATAATAATAATAATAATAATAATAATGGTAGAGAATAAAAAGGCATGTATGTATACCAGTTAATCTGATTTCAGCATGAAAATATTCCTGGCTGGAGGAAGAGTCAGTATGGCAACCCATGGTAAGCCAGTTGTGAAGCTGGCAGGCCAGTGCTCCAACCACTGTACCATGCTGGCCTAATTATGTGCTATAAGCCATTCACCAGCCTGATATTCAAGTACTATACGTGATATATTCATTGTGTCTTTTTTATTATTATCAGTGATAACAGTAGAGGATAAATAGTTATGTTCATGTCAATTTATTTATTTGTTTTATTTAGTTTTTTATTGTTAACAATTATAAGCATCGGTTCTGTGATAAATTTGTTAATAAGTAAAATTGCACTGTTCATCTTTTTGATAAAGCTGAAGTATGAATATTACTAAATATTTTACTGATTTATTTATCAAATATAACAGGAAGTAGCATCATGAAACGTAATGTAACTTGACATTTTAAGCAAAAAATCAGTGGAATTCGTGTGACTTTTATGCAAATTGATCAGTGATTTTTCTCTAAAAATCTGCCTTGTTATGGAGATTTTTTCAATAATATTTTTTTCCTACTTGTACAAAGAGCAGAACTTCGCATTCTTGACTGACCTTGAGAATTTCTGGAGTAAATTCTAATTAGTTTGAGTCCAGTGAACCTGCTCTTCATACATGCAGTCATTAGTGGAACCATTAAAATTAATTATCAAAAGATGAATGCTTCTATGCAAAGTTTCTTTCTAAGTCATATATTTTCATGAAACTCAAATTTTTTTTTTTTATTTCATCGTTTTATCTCTTATTTATTTTTTTGACGTGAAAAAAAATTAAGTTGTAATTTTTGTGACAAAAAAATATTAAAAAATATAGTTACCCTTGAGTGACTGAAAAGCAAACTAAAGAATTATTTATGTAGACCCACAAGATGAGGGAAAGGCGTAAAATGTCTTTGAATATTAAACTTGTTAAGTATCGTGTCATATAAATATCGTGTCGCATAAGGTTGTGTCATATAAATATCGTGACGTATAAGGTTTTGTCAAATAGGTATCGTGTCATATAAATATCGTGTCGTATAAGGTTGTGTCATATAAGTATCGTGTCGTATAAGGTTGTGTCATATAAGTATCGTGTCGTATAAGGTTGTGTCATATAAGTATTGTGTCATAAATATCGTGTCGTATAAGGTTGTGTCATATAAGTATCGTGTCGTATAAGGTTGTGTCATATAAGTATCGTGTCATATAAGTATCGTGTCATATAAGTATCGTGCCATATAAATATATCATATAAGTAACGTGTCATTGGTGTTGCTGGTAATGATATGTTGATGAATAAGACACATGGCCAGCACTTGAGTATCTTTACTAAAAAAAAAATAATTCGCCCGCGCAATAAGCTTCTTCAGTCTATTACAGGCGAATATAACTTTGGAGACGATGACCGTAGAAGAAATGAAGAGATACGTTTGAGATGATCATTCTCTCAAGTGTTGTACAAGAGAACTACAGGGGGTGGCTGCTGTAACGGAGGGACAGCACAGCATATATATATATATATATATATATATATATATATATATATATATATATATATATATATATATATATATATATATATATATATATATATATATATATATGCAAGAACTCATTTAAAATTAAGTCCTTTCTAAAAATTTCTCCTATATAAGAACATATGAAAGAAGGAACACTGCAGCAGGCCTACTGGCCCATGCGAGGCAGGTCCACATCTCCAACCGGCTTAAGCCAATGTCCCGACCCAGCCAGGTCAAGTTACATTCACTTAAGGAAGGAGCACGGCATCTGACCTAGTGGCACAAGCTAGTCAGGACCAACTCACACCCACCCGCACCCACTCATATTTATCTAGCCGACCACCTGGATTTAACACTCTCCAGGTAAACTCCAGGTAGTCAAGTCACTTCCACTTAAAGAATTAGTACGGCATCTGACCTAGTAGCACAAGCTAGTCAGGTCCAACTCACACCCACCCACACCCACTCATGTATTTATCTAACCTATTTTTAAAACTACACAACGTCTTAGCTTCTATGACGGTACTCGGGAGTTTGTTCCACTCATCCACAACTCTATTACCAAACCAGTGCTTTCCTATATCCTTCCTGAATCTGAACTTTTCCAACTTGAAACCATTGCTGCGAGTCCTGTCTTGGCTGGATATTTTCAGCACGCTATTTACATCCCCTTTATTTATTCCTGTTTTCCATTTATACACCTCAATCATATCCCCCCTAATTCTACGCCTTTCTAGAGAGTGCAGATTCAAGGCCCTCACTCTATCCTCATAGGGAAGATTTCTGATACATGGGATCAACTTTGTCATCCTCCTTTGTAAGTTTTCCAGTGCATTTATATCCATTCTGTAATACGGTGACCATAACTGTGCAGCATAATCTAAATAAGGCCTAACCAAAGATATATATAGTTGAAGAACAACCTGAGGACTTCTATTATTTATACTTCTTGATATGATGCCAAGGATTCTGTTAGCTTTATTGAGAACACTTATGCACTGTTGTCTTGGTTTCAGATTACTACTAACCAGAACTCCTAAATCCTTCTCGCAATCACAAGTATTAAGATCTACATTGTTCAGTTTATGTGTGGCATGGTTATTGTCCTACCAAACATTTAGAACTTTGCATTTGTCTACATTAAACTGCATCTGCCACTTCTCCGACCACTGCATCAGTCTATTCAAATCATCAAGGAGTGCTCTAATGTCCTCATTAGAATGAATTGGACGGCCTATTTTGGTGTCATCAGCAAATTTGCTTATGTTGCTATTTATTCCCTCATCTATGTCGTTTATGTAAATTGTAAACAACAGGGGGCCCAAAACTGACCCCTGTGGAACACCGCTTGAGACGTGCCCCTATTCTGATTTCTCTCCATTTATGCAAACTCTCTGCCGCCTATTTGTCAACCATGCCTCTACCCAGGAAAAAATTTCTCCTCCTATTCCGTGTGCCTTAAGTTTCCTCAGTAGCCTCTGATGTGGAACTTTATCGAAAGCCTTACTGAAGTCCATATACACAATATCATATCCATTACCATGATCTACCTCCTCAAACACCTTAGTGAAAAAAGTTAGTAAATTCGTCTGACAGGAACGCCCCTTAGTAAAACCGTGTTGAGATTCCTTAATCAATTTATGATTTTCAAGATGGCTACGAATTGCCATATTTTTTTCATTTGTGTTAATGTAAAAAATTATAATTTTGCACCAAAAGAATCTTAGAAAACTTACCTAACCTTATTATAACAAGCGAAATTTAATTTAGCCTAATCCAACTAAATATATTTTAGATAAGTTTTCTTTGTGAATTATTAGTATTATGTGAGCAAATTACCTTCATGAGGTTCACAGGGTATTACCTGAATTATTACAGGGAAGTAATTTGGGTGAGATAAGTGGGACTTAAGTCACAGTAGGTCGCAGGACTGTAACTCCCTCGATGCCCACTTGTCACTACTCTCACAAAAAGCTAGACCTGACATTAAATTAATAAATACAATAATAAACATTAATACCAATAATGGTAAATTTTAAAATAATGTGAACTGTACTCACCTATTTGTACTCAACTATTTGTGGTTGCAGGGGTGGAGACTCAGCTATATATGATTAGGCTTGCTGGGTACACAAAATAAAATTGTTATGTACATATATTATTAGTTTTATTCGAAAAAAATTGTATTACTTCTTACTATTTATCACAGAAATACACTTAATGCTGATGGAACACACCCTAACCTTACCCTAGCAGCTAGAATTTATGATGGCCAATGCAAAAACTACTGAACATTATGGGTAAGTGTCACTTTGGTCACTAAGGTGTGCTCTATTTTTCCGTCCTGGTTGCCGAATTGTAAGGGTTTTCCACACAATTTATCACAGATCTTCAGCAGGAACGTGTCAGCAATTTCTAAATTATGGATTGAGGCCGATATACACCAACTGACCTTCGAGAACGCCTGATTACATTACACAGTTCAGTCCAGTGTTCACACAATAAATTCAGTATGGCGTCTTCCTCTGCGGCGTCACTCCCCCGGCTGTTCTGCCTTCCCCCTCACTCGAAATTTCTCGAAGGGTCCAAATAACATCACATTTTAATACACAATTATTATATTATTCATTTATATGTTCTACATTTAGGAAATTATGTAAAAAAAATCCACATTTGCAATAATTTAATAATAAACAAATATAATGACATATATTTGGTTCGTTAGATTCAGAATGATTTTTGCGAAATTTTTGCATGCACAAATTTTCGCTTGCCTTATTCGGCAAGAAGAGCGTTGCTAGTTAAGCCAAAATCGCAAGTTTTACCTAATCGGCACAACATATATAATCCTAACTATATAACTATGTTATTCAAGGACACCAAAGGAAATTATTTAAGGGCGTATCAGAGGTAAAAGTATGTAGATTTAAACTAGAATAATCCAACAGTATCAAACACTGTGACTCATTTACATCGATCCTGAATAAGTAACATTGCTTTTCTGCGTCGCTGTTACTGCTACTACAACTATTACTACTATTACTACTACTATTGCTACTACTACTACTACTGTTGTTGCTGCTGCTGCTGCTGTTTCCACAATTGCTACTGTTGTTACTCTACTGTTACTACAATTGTTACTAATGCTACTACTGCTACAACTACTACTACTGCTCCTTCTCCCGTCCTGTCTTCTGGTCTTTTCCGTCTCTTTATCGACTCAGTTTTGATTTGACTATGATCCAGAACTGACTGAAAAGTCATGCAAGCATTCATCTGCTAAGTACGTCTTTATGACGACTTGCTTCTCTTTACCGGATTATCCATAATGTACTTCTGTGCTCCTAGTACTATCTGTGTTCTCTTTAGACAATTGTAAAAAAAGAAAATTAGTACGTTAGGCATCCATGCGATTTGGGTACCTAACCCAAAAAGTTTTTTCCAGGTTTATAGAACAAAAGTTAGAGATAAGATAGGTCCCTTTAAAAATAACTCTGGGCATCTTACTGACAAGGAGAATGATATGTGCTCTATTTTTAATAATTATTTTCTCTCAGTATTCACACAGAAGACACTAATAATATCCCAGTAATTAATTTTTATAGTGGTCCTGAAGAAGATAAATTATGTAATATCACAGTCACTAGCAAAATGGTTATGAAACAAGTAGACCGACTGAAACAAAATAAATCGCCGGGTCCTGATGAGCCTTTTGCAAGGGTTCTTAAGGAATGTAAAATGGAACTCTGTGAACCATTAAGTAACATTTTTAATGTATCTCTTCAAACAGGTGTAGTGTCTGATATGTGGAAGATGGCTAATGTAATTCCTATTTTTAAAGCAGGGGACAAGTCACTACCGTCAAATTACCGCCCAATAAGCCTGACCTCAATTGTAGGCAAATTACTAGAGTCAATTATATCTATATTATAAGAAACCATCTCGATAAACATAATTTGATTAACGATACTCAGCATGGATTCACGAGGGGCCGTTCCTGCCTAACTAATTTATTAACTTTCTTTGGTAAAGCTTTTGAGGCTGTTGATCACGATAAAGAATTCGATATTGTTTATTTAAACTTTAGTAAGGCTTTTGATAGAGTACGCACCAGAGACTGTTAAGGAAAGTGGCAGCTCATGGAATTGGGGGAAAAGTGCTGTCATGGATCGAGTCATGGCTCACCAATAGGAAGCAGAGAGTGTGCTTAAATGGGGTTAAATCCGAGTGGGGATCTGTAACAAGTGGCGTTCCACAGGGATCAGTCTTAGGCCCGTTGTTGTTTATAATATATATCAATGACCTTGATGACGGAATTACTAGTGATATGAGCAAATTCGCCGACGACACGAAGATAGGTAGGATAATTTATTCAAACGTAGATGTCAGGGAACTTCAGGACGATTTAGACAAACTCAATTCGTAGTCAAAAAAGTGCCAGATGCAGTTCAATGTAGATAAATGCAAGGTTCTGAAGCTTGGGAGTGTCCATAACCCAAGCACATATAAGTTGAATGGCGTAGAACTTAGCTATACAGATTGCGAAAAGGACATGGGGGTTATGGTAAGAAGCAACCTTAAACCAAGACAGCAATGCCTAAGCGTACGTAATAAGGCAAACAGATTTCTGGGATTTATATCAAGAAGTGTAAGCAACAGAAGTTCAGAGGTTATATTACAGCTTTATACATCGTTAGTAAGGCCTCACCTAGATTACGCAGCTCAGTTCTGGTCTCCATATTACAGAATGGATATTAATTCGTTAGAAAACATTCAGCGTAGAATGACTAAATTAATACATAGCATTAGAAATCTTCCTTATGAAGAAAGATTGAAGACCCTTAAATTACATTTACTTGTAAGACGAAGAATGAGGGGAGACATGATCGAGGTATACAAGTGGAAAATGGGTATTAACAAAGGGGATATACATAAGGTCTTGAGGATATCTCTCCAAGAGAGAACCCGCAATAATGAATTCAAGTTAGATAAGTTTAGATTTAGAAAGGATATAGGAAAGTATTGGTTTGGAAATAGGGTAGTTGATGAGTGGAACAGTCTGCCTAGTAGGGTTATTGAAGCTAGGACCTTGGGTAGTTTCAAATTTAGGTTGGATAAATTCATGAGTGAGAGGGGTTGGATTTGAGTGGGAATTGCACATGAAGTAAATAGAATTATCAAAGCTTATTTATTGGGCAGCATTGAAAATTAGGTAGAGCAAATATTATGTTAGTGGGATGGATTTTGAAGGACGTGCCTAGTATGGGTCAACAGGCCTGCTGCAGTGTTCCTCCTTTCTTATGTTCTTATGATCTGTGAAGACTAATTTGTCTCTGTGATAGCGCTACGACTAAGAGGGGGGCGGGGGTTATCTTAGGTAATTTACACTCTGTATGATAGTTGTACTTATGTGTACCTGTGTTTAAATATGCCTATTTACTAGCCACGGCTAGAATAGTTACCTACGCGGTAATAAGAGAAAACGTGACATAACAGAAAACGAGACATAAGAAAACGGAACTAAAATTTCCTGGAGGAATACTAATTCAAATACTTTATTTCTTCTCTGCAATATACTACAGATAAAATACTGTTAGGCACAAACGAAAGCCACTTTTGTCTTGCTAATATTGCAGAGGATGTTGAACTTGGCAGATATTAAGTTTAGACGCAGCGGAAGTCAGCCTCACTAGTTATGATAATATTACTGGGCAAAAAACTATAGAAATGACTGATTTATAATACTGGCAAGCATAGAGTCAGGTTAACTAAATATCTAACTAAATAACGAGCAAGCTAACTAAAGAGCTACCTAGCTAAGTAAAGAGCTTGCTAACTAGATAAAGAGCTACTTAACTTAACAGTTAACTAGATAAAGAGCTACTTAACTAAACAGCTAACTAGATAAATAGCAACCTAGCTAAAAACTTGGTAACTAATGGACTAGGTCACTAAGGAGGCAGGTAAAGAGCTGGGGATTACAACACAATGGAGGCTCAGACACTAATTGGTGCCAGACCAAACCACTTTCTCCAGGTTGTGATGGTTATGTGGGCCTGCAGACAACTAGCACCAACAGTCTGGTGGACCAGTTTAGCATACAAAAAAAAAAGAGAACGGGATAACAGGTGTAAGGGAACATTTTGACGTGTTTCCTTACACCTGTTATCTCGTTCATCTAGCAAGTAAGTAGGTACCTGTGTGTTAGTCGACTGGTGTGGGTCGCATCCTGGGGAACAAGATTACAGACCCCAGTGGAAATATGACAGACAGTCCCCTCGATGACGCACTGACTTTCTTGCGTTGTCCTGGGTGGCTAACCCTCCGGGATTAAAAATCAGAAAAAAAATCTTATCTTATTCAGTGTAGGTTCGAATTTTTACTACATGGTGTTGAACCTTCACTACATGTGTTGAACCTTCACTACATATGTTGAATCTTCACTACACGTGTTGAACCTTCACTACATGTGTTGAACCTTCACTACGTGTGTTGAACCTTCACTACATGAGTTGAACTTTCACTACATGTGTTGAACTTTCACTACATGTGTTGAACCTTCACTACAAGATGCTGAACCCTTACTACATGGTGTTGAACCTTCACTACAAGGTGCTGAACCCCTACTACATGGTGTTGAACCTTCACTACAAGGCGCTGAACTCTCACTTCATGGTGCTGAACGTTCACTACATGTTACTGAACCTTCACTCCATGTGTTCAATCTTCCCTACAGGGACGAGTTCAGTGTCGTCGACTGAGGCAGCCCGCACCAAGGGACGACCTCCTGAGGCTCCTCCACAGTTCCAGTTCGTGACGACCAACAGTTCCCAGGCCACACTGTACCTGGCCCAGTGGGGTGATGGAGGCTGTCCCATCACCCACTTCAGCGTCCAGTACCGTAGAGACTCCACCACTCACTGGACCACCGGTAAGTGCCCTGGACCATAGGTGAGTCCTCTGGAGCCCAGATGAGTCATCTGAACCCATGTGAGTTCTCCTGATCCCAGGTCGGTTCTTTGGAAACCAGGTGAGTCCTCTGGATCCCAGGTGAGTTCTTTGGACCCCAGGTGAGTCTTCTGGATCCCAGGTGAGTTCTCTGGACCCCAGGAGAGTTCTGTGGGCCCCAGGTAAGTTCTCTAAACCCTAGGTGAGTCATCTGGACCCCAGGTGAGTTCTCTGGATCCCAGGTGAGTTCTCTGGACCCCAGGTGAGTTCTCTGGACCCCAGGTGAGTTCTCCGAGGCCCAGGTGAGTCTTCTGGACCAAGTGACTGTGGACTGCGAGTGTTTGCATATAATGTTCTAGAGTGTGACCATGGTGGCATAACATATAATTCTCACATAAACGCCGGATGTGAAGACGTCACCTTATATCCGGC